>NSDO01000258.1:25288-79437 GCA_002286825.1 Lagenidium giganteum
GAGTGCTTCCACGGCAAGGCCCACGCGTGGATTGTGAAGACCGAACCCCTTTCGCGGTCTGGGTACACAGTGTGAAGTCAAGAGAAGAAGCAAGCAGAACGAGGCACCCCCCTCAGGCAGCCGCGAACCTCGTGACGCGGAGAGGCGCGATCTGAAGACCCGCTTCGTCACAACCCACTTGGAGCCGACGATGTTCACGTTCTTGGACGCTTGCACGAGTTCCCACACACCGTGCTCTCCCAACGACTTGAGCTCACGATGCACAGCATCCCGCCGCGTTGGCGCAATTCATAGCACTCTTTAATGAGGCGGGCACCTCACTTGTCGCATTGGCTTGCTCTGGCGGCGGCAACAGACGTGGGGCTTGGTCTGGTGACGAATCGTGTTGTCTTGGCGATCTCCCCCCCCCACACACACACACACACAACGACGGCACTCGGCGGTTGCAGCACGAGCTGCCCGTTGTTGCCACCCGAAATTGTGTGCGAGTGTTCGACGATTCGGTCCTCAGTCGGTGCTGGGAGTGCAGGGGCCTGTTGTCGGGGTGCTGGGAGTGCAGGGACATGTTGGCGAGCCACGCGTCGGACCGGCGGATGGAACACCATGGTGCTTGGGAGCGACGGCGGTGGCTCGTCGTCCACGGTCTCGATGTCAGCGACAGAGGTGCTTGGCTGGTTGTTGCGTGCTGGCGTTTTCGGTCGTTGAGGTGATGGGGTCGTCACAAGGATGTGTGCCATGTCAGGAACCCCTCGAGAAAGATCTTGCTGTGGCTTAACAGCTTGCGGTTGGTGTTGCTCAGGCCGTAGGCCAACTTCATCAGCTTCCATGTCTTGAGCCTCCGGAGGGTATGTAGAAGCTGGCTGAGCTAATGCAACGTTGTCATCATCAACGTTCACCACATATCCAACACCACAAGAAGCAGGTGTAACTTGGACGTACTGTGGTTCTTCCACTTCTCGAAGCACAACAGACCGAACGACTTCAAGCTTGCTGTTCTCGAGATTCCACACGCGATAGCGTTTTGCGTTCTCGGCAAACCCCAGGAGCATGCATCTGAATGCCTTTGGTTGTAACTTCCCTCGCTTGGACTTATCGATGTGTGCAAAGCCCGTCGATCCAATTACACGAAGGTGTTCCAATGATGGTCTCATCCCAAAGCACAGTTCGTACGGTGACTTGTCCGGTCGCGGATCAGTACGAGCACCACACTCGCCATCACTTCTGCCCACCACTTGCGGTCAATTTTCTTGAAGATAATGGCAGACCTTGATGCATCCACAATGGTGCCATTCATGCGCTCGGCCGTGCCATTCTGTTGCGGTGTGTATGGAACGGTCAACTGGTTTATAATGCCGCTGTGCTGGCAGAACTCGTCAAATTTGCGGCTCACATACTGTTGATTCTCCGCCCATGCCTTGAAGGTCTTGAAATGCTGCAAGACCTCGTTAATGAAGTAGATCATGGTGTACCGCGAGTAGTCGTCCACAAACGTGACAGCATACTTCGCCTTCCCCTGGAAGAGCTCACGCATTGGCCCCAGCACGTCACTATGGRTGAGCKGCAGGRGTGCAWKAGTCTTRACCATCGTTCGATCMGTGCGTGGAAACCGTTCGACACACATCTTGCCTTGGAAGCATGCATCACAGAATGCGCCGGCTTTGTGCTGTGGCAGATTCACAGGCACTCCGTCACAGGCCCGGACAATATCAGCTTGTCGGCTGTCCCTTACGTGACAAAGTCGTGCATGCCACAAGATGCGCTGGGCATCGTTTAATTCTGGCACTTTGGACTCGTCCTTGATCAAACCTGCCAACTGGTTGAGTTGATGGTTATCAGCATCGAAGGCTTCATCAAACTACCCACCGTCACCATCGTACTGCGAACTGCTGGAAACGGTGTCATCGCGGACGTCTACTCTGTTGGCAGCTTCAACATGCATCGTGCACGACTTGGCCACTCTTGGTACCTCAATGAGGGGAACACCATTGTGCGAGATCACGCAAACATTCTCCTTGAAGTGAACCTCAACATGTTTCTCAGTCAGCGCTGATACTGACATATGACGCTTGTCCAGTCCGGGAACATGGAGCACTCGTGTCAACGTTACAGGACACTGTGTCCATTGTTGGCTATGAACCGCACGCTGCCAGATCCGACTACCGTCAGCTGATTTCCGTCTGCAATCTCCACTGGTGTGCCGTTGCCGTGGCGCTTGTAGGTGATGAAATCGCCTTGATCAAACGTCATATGCGAAGTGGCACTACTGTCGACAAGCCACCCTGTCACAGGTTCCGTTGTCAGAAAGTGCGTGTTCACGGTCGTCATTCAGCGGACACGGTGCCAAGCAGCACACAATATTCTCATCCTCAGTCATCAGGTCCCCAATTGCTTCCATCGCCATCACAAGGTTGTCGAATTTCAGCATGTGTTCAGAGATGTTATCTCCTTGTGCTAGGCGAAACTCGTGCAACTTCTTGCGTAGCTGGATACGATTGTGAAGATTGCGCTTCGCAAAGTAGCGCTCGACCACGCTTCCAACGCAGACGATGCCTTCCTCATCATGACTTGAAATGGTGGACTCAGAAGCTTGGACAGCACAGCCAGCGCCTTCTCATCATTGACCTTTCATTCGACTGTCTTCATGCATTCTGCCACCTTCTGTGCGTTGATATGAGCACTCAAGCCCTTTCTTGCCAATGTCATGCGGGCGTCTCCTGCGACCAGATGGATTGCCTTTCACGTAGGGCGATCTGATCACACTTGGGACGTCTACGGTACTTGGGGATCTCCTGGCTTGGAGGTGGGTCTCAACGGGCCGCCTTGTCCTCCGACCAGGTCAAGTTGAGTATCCACTTACCAATGCAGCAGCGAAGCAGTTTCGCACCTTGGTCATCGCGTTGCTGGCCGCGTACCCCCGGCTCCTCTTTCGCCCCAAGAGGCCACAAGTACTTCTCATCACGCCTCTGCCCTGTTACATCGCATATCACGTGGTTAGTGGTGAACGAGGTCTCCAACTTGAACGGCAGGACGGGCCGCACACGACGCTTCTAGAGACGGTCATCACGCACGGGGCACAAGTCGGCCTGCTGGTCAACAGCCAGCAACCAGAGGTGAGGATAGCCAATCACCCGGAGGTCACCCCGGAAAGGCAGCTATATGCAGGAGATAAGCTGCCGCCAGCCACATTCAAAGTCATACGGAAACATGATCAAGCCCTGAGTACGGCCAACCATGGATGGTCGGAGGAACTGCAAATGCACGAGGCGGTGCGGAGATGGCAACCACAACGGTTGCCGCCGATATGGTACAAGGAGGCGCGAAGCACACGACAACAACCCGACCACGATCACCTCCTCCGCCTGTTGCTCGAAATCTGGACCGGAGAGATCATGGTAATTTTCCATCACATCTATTGCACACGAATAGCAACTATCAATGGAGAAACCCAACCAGCACCGCACATCAACGCCAGATGCAGGGCCAAGTTAGAAGCATACGCGTGGCATGTTCGCGAACGGGAGCCCACACCCTATGTGGACATGCTCTATGCTCTGACGAACGCGGAATCACCTAGACTGATCCCAGACATGACGGCATGGATCCTCTTTTTTGACGGAGGAGCGCGAGGAAATCCTGGGCCGGGTGGTGCAGGAGCGGTGCTGCTTCAGGCCACCAGCTCAGTGAAAGATGCAAATTGGAGAGTGAGATTAATTGGGTTACTCCTACTGCTAGCACTTGGTGGTTGCTGCCGCTGCAGGCCTCGCGGTCATTCACCTCCCGTCCTTCTCAAACATGTCGAGTGCTTGATCACCTGTTCTCGAATGTGCACATGGTACTTTGATCCTGTCTCGTGCGCAGTATCCAGTGTCGGTCGGTGACAGTGCATAGATGCGGCCTGGCAAACCAGTGCCAGCAACACGCCCACTCACTGTTGTGCCAGGTCGCTTGGTGCGATGTTGAGTTGGTTTCGCAGGTAGATGAAGCGCTTAGTCCCGAGTCCTTTTGGTCAGTATGTCGGCAAGCTGGTCTTGAGTTTGCTTGTACATGAGGTGGATGGACTTGTTCTTGATTTGCTCTCTCACGAAGTGATGGCGTATGTCGATGTATTTAGTCCTCACATTATAGCCTTCGTTATGAGCAAGGGCAATAGCATCCTGATTGTCCTCATATACCTGCGTTGCTGCGGAAGGAGGAATGCCGAGGTCCGACCCCATTGCGCGCACCCAGAGCACCTCTTGAGTGCACAGGCTGAGCGCGAGATACTCAGCCTCGGTGGAGCTGAGTGCAACAGTAGCTTGGAACTTCGACTTGAAAAGAACTGGCCCACCGTTCATCATGATCAACACCCCAGACACAGAGCGTCTGTCATCGAGATTGCTGCCCCAGGCAGCGTCGCAGTATGCCACAAGTTCTCGGTTCGTGGTGCTCCCACTGTAGTTGATACCAAGATCGCAGGTTGTCTTGAGATATCGGACGATCCTGATGGCGGCGGACCAGTGCTTCGGTCGAGGGTTCTCCGGGTACCGACTGAGATTTGTGACAGCAAATCCGATGTCAGGTCGTGTGCACTGTGCCACGTATAACGGCTTCTTGCTCATCTCGTGCTTGCTTGCGTCATCGTTTGGCTGGTCTGCTTTTGAAAGCTTCAGACCCTGATCGCACGGGTTGGTGGTCGTGCGAGCATCTAGCTGGTTGAACCGGTCGGCGACACACTTGATGTACTGGGACTGTGAGATTGTCACCTTGCACGCTTCTTGATGGTACCTGATTTCCATGCCAAGCAGATGCTTGACCTGGCCAAGTTCTTTCGTCCTGAAGCGCGACGCGATTGCTCGCTTGACCTCGTGCACTTCTGCCTTGGTTCTCGCAGCGACGACCATATCGTCAACGTACAGGCATATGTACGCTTGGTTTCGGACATACACGCAAGTGTCACCCATGCATGCCTTGAATCCGATTTCCTTCAGCAAGCTGTCGATGGTTTTGAACCAGGCATTTCCGGCCTGCCGTAGACCGTATAAAGCCTTGTTTAGTCGAAGAACATGGCCGCTCTCGATGCTGAGACACTCTGGAATTTCAATGTAGACTTCCTCTTTGAGTTTGGCGTTCAAAAACGCAGTGTCGACGTCCAGTTGCTCAATTAAAAGGCCATTACTACCAGTGCACATCGAGAGGAAAAGGCAGATGGAGCCCATGTTTGCCACTGCAGCGTAGGTATCGAAGAAGTCGACGCCTTGTGTCTGCAGAAACCCCAGTGCGACAAGCCGTGCTTTGTACTTGACAACTTCTCCATTCTCATTGCGCTTCTTTGCAAAGACCCATTTGGTCTTGATCACCTTCATTTCGGGCATGCGTTTGGTCTTCGTCCAAGTTCCATTCCGATCGTGCGCCTCGAATTCATCGTTGATTGCGTGGCTCCATTCTATTTTCTCTTCGTTGGTGGTTGCCTACTTGTATGTAGTTGGCACGTCGTGTGCAGCTAGAGCGACCTCAGGTCCGTCGTCAATGTCGGTCCTCTTGCGTTTGGGTGCTGTTCTAGTGCCATCCATGCTCCCACTGAATTCGGCGTTGCCGTGCACCACTATGCTGTTGCTTGAGTCGTGCGTAGCATCGCTGATGCGCAGGCGCTCTGGGATATGGCGTCTCTGGGATTGGTACTGCATGCTGCGCTCGATTGCGTGGTTGGGAGGAGCGCAGCGAGTAACAAGTTGACTTGATGCTGAACGTCGCGGCACGATCTGGTCGGAGGGTGCTTCGCGCTGCACGAGCTCGCTCGATAGTGTACTGCGAGGCACGAGCTGGTTTTATGGCGTGTTCCTATGCACAAGCTGGTTCGATGGCGTGTTGCGAGGCACAAGCTGGTTTGATGGCGTCCTGTCGGTCAGAAGCAAGTTGGACGAAGGCAAGATTGACGCCTGGGTGTTGTTGTTGGCGTGACGGTTTGGTTGCGGATGGAAAACGAGTGCGTTCGTTGGTTCCGCTGCTGGTGCACGTGGGGTGTGCGCTGCAGGTCGATTCCTGACAAAAGCGGTTTCCGATGGTCGAACGTGCAATGGTTCTTTCTCTGGCTGATGACTGACAGAGTCTTTGTCCATGAGTTCCGTCATCTCGACATCATCGACTGCGCTGGAGGTTGCTGCAGGTACGACAGTCTCGTCGTTGATATCGTCTTCGTTGAGTACTGACGTCGCTGGGATTGCTTCACTCGTTCCAGTCTGCGTTTCGTAGATCCCGTTCACCTCTCGCTCGTCAAGCTGAATCGTGCGAACGATTTCGACTCTGTCACTCTCCAAGTTGAGGACTTTGTAGCCTTTGGTATTCACTCCATATCCCAAGTAGAGGCAATTGAAACTCTTGGGATCGAGCTTGGTGCGCTTGGCGTCGACGATGTAGGCATACCCAACTGATCCAAAGACGTGGAGGTGCTGGAGATCGGGTTTCGCTCCGAAACAGAGTTCGTGCGGTGTGATGTGGCGTTGGCTCGAGGTGGTTGTTGGATTGACTAGGTACGCCGCTGTAGAGACGGCCTCCGCCCACCACTTCGTTGGTACTGCTTTGTAGTGGAGCATTGATCGCGCTTTGTCGACGAGAGTGCGGTTCATGCGCTCAGCGACTCCGTTTTGTTGAGGGCTGTATGGAACTGACTTCTCGTAGACAATGCCAGCATTGGTGCAGACGTCGCGAAATCGTTTGTTCGCATACTCCGACCCATTGTCGGATCGCACGCGCCGAAGTTTTTCGCCGCATTGGGATTCCATAAGTACCTTGTACTCAACAAACTTGTCCGTCACTTGCGACTTGCTGCTCAGAAAATACACGGTGACGTGTCTCGTGTAGTCGTCTACAAACGAGAGTACGTAACGAGAACCGCCGGATGAGCGAATCTTCATCGGTCCCATCAGGTCGGTGTGCACGAGATCCAATACGCGTGTGGTTGACGTGTTCGACACTCCTGGGAACGGATCTCTCACCATCTTGCCTTGTGCACATCCACCCAGATTTGTTGGGTACCTTTGGTTGCTGTTAGCAGGCCAAGTGTCGCTTGTTCCGTGTTGTGGTATGCTTCTGGGCCTGGGTGACCAAGTCTGGCGTGCCACAGGGCCCTGGTACTGGCATTTCCGGACATTTCGGCCTTGAACGCGTGCTCACAGTGCGAGCGCAGGATGTAAATGCTCTCCTCACGCTCAGCATGTGCAATGACGTGTCCGTCACGACTGATGGTGCAGCCTGTCGAGCTGAATCGCGTTTCCAGTCCGCGCTCAACCAGCTTTGGAACGGACAGTAGGCGACGCGCGAGCTTGGGAATGTGTAGAACATCACACACCTTGACAAGCATGTTGCCATTGCAGTACATCTTCACCGATCCGCGTCCAATCGCCAGCACAGATTTTCCATCTGCAATAGTTACAATAATCGGCTTGGGCAAGAGCTGGTAGTCGACGAAATCGTGTCGGTTTGGTGACATATGCGAAGATGCACCACTATCTACCAGCCAACCGCTCGTATCGATGGTGCTGTTGGCGCTTCGAGCCATGAACAGTGTCTCTCCAGTTTCTTGTCTCTTTTTCTTGCGGCATTCCTCCTTAGAATGCCCGCGGATCTTGCAGAATGCGCAGGTGGGCTTGTTCTGCTTGGTCTTGCCTGTTCCTCCCTGCTTCTGCGGTGGTTTTTGGTAGCGTCGACTGCGGTGCCGAGCCTTGAACGCGCCTTCAGTCGCCTCGCTTGACGGCAGCTTATCGTACTGTTACAAGAGTTTCTCCTTGACCTCGTCAAGTGACAGGTCCTTCGTGTTTTCCATGACAGTGGATGGTATCGTACTCGGGCGGCAAGCTCCCAAATAAGAGCACCATTTGGCATGCGGGGTCGAGTGGCTCGCCCACGGCCTCCATCGCCAAGAAGAGCTCTCCAAAACGGTCGAGGTGGCTGGCCATTGTACTGCCACTTTCCATCGCGAATTCGTGGAGTCGACGCGTCATCAGAATGCGATTTTGCAGATTGCTGCGGTTGTAGTAATCCCGCAATGTATCCCAGGCCTGCTTTGCCGTCTTGGCGTGTCTGATCTTCGACTGGTGCTCGACTTCAATACCTTGGGTGATGATGGCGAAGGCTTTCTCGTCGAGGCCTCTCCATTCGTCGGTTACTTGGTGTTCATGTTTCACCACGCGGATATGATCGAGCAGGCCCTTGCAGGCAAGCGTCATCCTCATATCAAACTCCCAGTGGAAGTAGTTGTCGTTCGTCAGAAGATCATCTGGGCGCTTCATGATACTTGGTCGATGCTTGGTCGTCGGTAGTTCTTGATTTTGCACAGTCAGAGCCTTGGGCTCATAACCTGAAAGATGCAAATCGGAGAGTGAGATTAATTGGGTTACTCCTACTGCTAGCACTCGGTGGTTGCTGCCGCTGCAGGCCTCGCGGCCATTCACTTCCCGTCCTTCTCAAACATGTCGAGTGCTTGATCACCTGTTCTCGAATGTGCACATGGTACTTTGATCCTGTCTCGTGCGCAGTATCCAGTGTCGGTCGGTGACAGTGCATAGATGCGGCCTGGCAAACCAGTGCCAGCAACACTCAGGCGTCAACATTGTGTGGATTGGAAGTCGCTACCTTCCAGCCCCAGCAACGAACAACACCGCCGAGTACACAGCGCTGCGCGACGGAAATACCGAGGTTGTGGCACGTCGATACCAGGCCCTTTGGTCGGCGACAGCCTACTCATTGTCCACATGTTCCAGCAGCTACGATCGCCCACCGCGCCTCACCTGGCGTCGATACATGCCGACATACTGGAACACACCGGAGCATTTGCGACCTTGAGATGGCGGCATCACCTGAGGCAGTACAACAAGATGGCTGACGCTGCGGCTTACTGGGCGATGGATACTCGCCGCTCAAGCACATCGGAACATGCAACAACTCCTCTCCACCACAAGCTGGCTAGCCTTGCGCACCACGATGTGGCTCATTGGAGTGCCCAAACGGACAGGAGCTCAGAACAACGGTAGTGAGAATGCCGCGTGCTTCTCCATCAGGTATTAGGTCCGCCTGGACGTATTATACTTCAGTTTCAACAACAACAACAACAACAACAACAACAACAACAACAACATGTCATTCGGGCGCCATATTCCCAAACAAATTTCCATCGTGGAGAATGTCGTTCTCGCAATGCTCCAGCCCGAACGGCCCGATCATGCCAGAGCTCGTCAAGATGTTCCCAGACGCACCTTTCATCGCGCGTCCAGGTCAGATCAATGCGTGGGACAACGAAGAGTTTGTGGCCGCCGTGCGCGCCACTGGCAAGAAGCAGCTCATCATTGCGGGTGTCGTGACCGAAGTGTGCGTGGCCTTCCCGGCGTTGTCTGCGCTGGCTGCTGACTACGACGTGTTTGTCATTATCGATGCGTCCGGCACCTTCGACGAGATCACGCGCCAGGCGTCCATTGACCGCATGCTGGCTGCTGGCGCGCAGACCATGACGTGGTTCGCCGCCGCTTGCGAGCTGCACCGTGACTGGCGCAAGGATATGCAGGGCCTCGGTGCGCTCTTCGGCAAGTACATCTCCGATTACCAGAACCTCATGACCAGCTACACTGCGCTCGCGCCTCCACTCAAGTGAGTCAGTCCCACGCGCCGCTGCCTGACCTGCATCCGACACGGGTGTCCACGGGTAGAATGAACCACACGCGCGTGTTGCATGCAAAACATCGTACACTGACGAACAATGTATCACTTTGTCGTTTCGATTCGGCTGTTGCATCTCGGATGATGATTTCCATCGGAAAGCAATCTAGGCGATGCACGTCGATCGGCACCCTATTGATACCAAGCAGCAGATCGCTCTACTCGTGGGTTCATAGAAACCAAACTATGCTTCTATCGACACCTGGCGTAGCGCTGACGATGCCATGCATCACACGCCAGGACGGCACATCTAGCGTGTTGTTGCCAGCGCCGTATTATATACCCTCTGCCTGCGCGGTGCCGGCCGTGCCTGTTGTCATTCTGTTCCAGATGGTGGCCCCATCGCCACGTCAAATCCCGCTCGCATGCGCTTTGCCTCTGTATCCAACTCCGCACCATACACACACACGATGGCACATTTTGCATCTGGTTATAGTTGCCTCCAAATGCTAAAATGTATGCGACTTCCGTGGAAGTATATACGGAAAACCGCGTGGCAGCTTTTTAGTTTTCTTAGGCCTGTCAGGCATACACACCATTCAGATTTAATCAATTTACTTCTCCTTTTTCTTATCCTTCTTCTTCTTCTTGTCCTTCTTGCGTTTTTTGCGCTCCTGTTGGAGGTCCTCGAACGACGCCTTGTAAGTCGGTGCCTTGGCCTCAAACAATCGCTCCAACTCGAGAGCCATCTGATGCACAGGCTCGCCGATGCGATTAAATGTTGTGGCATTGTGAACAACGAGCTTAATGTCGCTGGCAAATTGCTCCATGCGCGAGTACTCTGCGCGCTCCACTTTTTCCTGATAATCATATATTATATGCACACATCGTCACCGTAAGTTCCCCAATTCATACATCCAGACGAGCACCTTGAGCACATACTTTCATGCGAGTCAAATCCATCGGCTCCTTGACGAAGTCAAAGTAGTTGGGCACGCCCAAGCGCTTGCAGTTCTCTTTGGTGATTTTCTACAAGCAGTAGCAAATGGTTAGGCATCTCACAAATACGGGGCAATACTTGCTCCACTAGGATGACCACCACATATCGAAATACAACGCACCTGAATGAAGGGGTTGGCAGGCTTGCCATTGACAATCCATCCAGGCCAGGTTATGGTGCGCAGTTCGCTGATAAGCGGTGCTAGCACCTTTTGCATCATCTGTGCGTCCTCGCGCTCACGCTTCTTCTTTTTCTTGTCCTTCTTTTCCTTCTTGTCCTTGTCATCCTTGGCCTTGGTCTTGAGCTTGTCTTCCATCGCCGACTTGTCCTTATGCGTCGGGGGCGGCGTATGGATCAAGCCTGGTACCTTCCGCTCTGTCGGATGCGACTTTGGACCGACCTTGCTGGCTGCAGGCAATTGCAATGCGCTCTTGATGACATTCAACGGCAGGGGGTCGATTGGACGGTCAAATGGCACCCCTTCAAGCAGCGACAGCAGCTCGCCCTTGGCTTCCTGTGCCCCAGGCAGATCCCCGACGCCACGCAGCAGATGCTGGTACGTGGACGGCAGCTCCGTCTCCGCCATCTTCGACAAGTGAGCCTCGAGCTTGTAGTGCTTCATCAACTGACGATAGTTCACGTCATCGGTGGCCACTACACGCACACACTCGTCCATCAGACCTCGTGGGCGTCAGCACCTGGTCCATCAATCAGTCATCCGCACCTGCGGCGCTGCCTTTTAGCAGGTGATATTCCTCAGGATCCAGCTTGACTGCTACATCGCAGAGCACCGTGTGATCAGCGAGATGTCTCCATACGACGCAAAGCTAATCGACGCGAATCTGTGGGCGTCACCACCAAGCGCTCATCGACCGCCTCCAGCTCGTGTGCGACGGCCTCACCTGCTGCCATCGTTGCTCCATCTGACCAAACGGGGTCGGTGGAGCGTGTCCCTCGTCTTCTCCCCCCCAAACGCGGGATTAACACTGGCTTGTAATTAATGCCATCACCAATCGTGTGTGATCAATGCTGACAAAGTACCGTATCAATTCGGCAAAGTCTGAAAGAAGAGTTGCCATTTCTCAGAGCTTGAAGACGTGCGCATCGCTCGAACAGAGGACGGTCCTGTGATAAGAGTGAGGTCCGTTCTGTGACGTCGATGCCCAAGATGCAGCCGCAAAGCGCATTGCTCGGCTGAAGAAGACGATGATCGAACTCATCGAGAATCAGCGCTGGTATACGCTGCTGGTACGTGCTACTGCGCTTTTCAAGTGGCGCAGCTCCTGCTTCATTGGCTCACGGCGTTTGCTGCACAGGGCTGGTCGGCGCGGCTGAACACGGACGATCCGCCGGCGTGGTGCACGTCCCAGCGCATGCCCAGCAAGAGCAAAGACGAACTGCCCGAGTTCCATTGGACCGTGTTCAAGTCCGAGGACTACGACGAGGAAGGATGGCTCTATGGCGAAGCGTTCGGCGATGACATGGGGCCCATGACGCGCACGTCGGTCGTGCGCACGCGCATTTGGCTTGGGCTGTCGGCCATCGAGCAAGAGAAGAAGCGCGGGTACGAAGAAGAAGTCGCGGCCAAGGACGTTGTGATCGAAGAGAACGAGCCAGCAGACGCCAAGAGTGCTGCCTCGTGCGAGTCGCCGTCGTCGCTGTTCCCGTCGATCAAAGACGCGCCGCCAAGCCCTCGCCCGCGGAAGCTGGACAAGCTCGAGAAGATTCCTTCTCCTTGCAGGTCCCCGACGGCCGCCACGGCTGCGGAGAACCATGACGATAAAGTGCTGTTTCCAACGATCTCAGTGCGCCGGCATAGCATTGACGAAGCCAAGAGCTTGTTTGGAGAAGAAAGTCCGAAGGCTGGGGACCACGGAGAAGACAAAGTGCTGTTCCCGACGATCCCGTCCAAGAAGAGCACGCGGAGGAGCATCACAGGTGCGTCCATTCGGGATCAGATGCGCAAGTCGCAGGAGAAGCTCGAGCAGAAGCTGGAACAGTCCAGCTTTCTCGGCAAAGTGTCGGCGGCTGCGCTTGCCATTCCGAGCTCCATGATCTCGTTGGCTGGGTCGTCGTCCAAGCAAGCGGTTATGGGCACCGTGCAGTCACTGAAAGAAGCGTCGCTGTACGCTCTGGATAGCGCCCAAGCCGCGACAGTTGCAGCGATTTCATCGGAGCCGGTGTTGCCTGCACGCACACCGCCGCGCAGCCAAACTGAGGGCGAGGATCCGTTCTCGATGTTATCGATGCTGTCGAAGCGATTCCCGGATCTGACGCCCGTCGAACGTCTGCTGGTAACGTGCTGCGTGGACGAGGTGCCCAAGTTCCTGTCGCCCCCGGAGCCAACCAACGGCAAGAAATGCAAATCATGCGGCCAAGAGTTCGGTCTCACCAAGTTCAAGTATCAATGCGGCTACTGCTCCGATTCGTTCTGTCGAGACCATCTACCACACACAGAAATTTTGCGAGCGTTTGGTCAGACGACACCATCCAAAGTGTGCGAGAGCTGCTATTGGGTCATTTCGCAGAAGGTGGATCAACAGCAAATCCAGTGGCGATGCGAACGAGTCGACGACTTCCTGCATGACAAGCTCATCCTGTACTTCAACACGTCCACTGACACCACCGTAGACAAGATTATGCGTGCTGCTGAGGGCACACTGGCGGCAGCCAAGCGAGCGCCGATAGGTGCCACAGCCAAGATGGCTGTCGTCAGTGCTGATTTTCTCCGCAAGTATGGGCGCGCTGGGCTTTTGGGCTTCATCTTACGGAATGAGTTTATGCAGTCTTTCTCGACATTGAAGGGACTGATTGGAGACCTCGACGATATTGGCTTCCAAGATGCTGCCATTGGCACGTATTACTTTATGGCCATGAACCGTGGCGAACGTGGAGCGAACCCAGAGAGCGAGCGCAGTGGGCACAAGGGCTGCACGCCAGTTTCAGATGAACTGCTGCACGACATGTTGCGATATGCACCGCTGGCACTGCACGCTATCTATGAGCTCGACGTGCTTGATATCCAACGCATCAGCAAATTGCAAGGATTCTCGCTCATTTTTGCTCACATCCAGAATCAGGATGTGCGCCATCCATCGTTTGCCCTGTTGGGAAACAAGGAGAAAAAGACCGCGCTCGTCTTGATCCGTGGTTCCAAATCCGTTCAAGATTTGCTGACAGATATTCAAGCCCATCCAGAAGAGATCGGTATGGCCAACGGCAGCACTCCGAGTGATAACACTGCGGGAGGTTTCGTTGACGCATTCGCTCACAACGGCATGCTGAAGGCTGCTATGTGGATTAAGGATTGCATTGTGACCGCGTTGCGTCGTCTACACAACGAAGGCTATCAAATCGTGTTCGCAGGTCATTCATTGGGCGCTGGTTGTGCGGCCTTGCTTTCGGTGATGCTGCAGAAGGAGTTCGAAAACTTGCGATGCTTTGCTTACGCTGTCCCTGCATGCGTGAATCTCCATGTCGCCGAATCGTGCATAGATTTCGTGCACTCAATCGTGCTTCGGGATGATTTCGTTCCTCGTGCTAAGGCATCTAACGTTGTGAAGCTCGTTGAAGAGCTGAAGGGCTTCAAAGGGTGTTGGCGCGACACTGCATCAGAAGATCTTGATGCCTTCAAAGATCGTGCTAAGACATTGTGGGCTCCGCGCAAACGAGAATGGGCGCAGCAAGAAGCTGATTCAAAAAAGAGCTCCATCACACCTGGGGAATTCAAGGAAGTTAAGAAGGTGGATGGGATGAAAGCGAGGGCTGCCAAACGAAAGTCGGAGGACAAAAGTGCTGGCACGAGTCCCACTGCCGCCGCTGCTGGTGATCAGAGCGAGTCCTCTTGGACGTTAACGCGAAAGAACTTGATCGACCAAATGGAGAAAACTGTTGCTGAAGACGAAGGGGCTCCGACTGAAGCTCGCAAGGCAGAAGAAAAGGTTCTCCACGAGCTCGCTGTATCATTGATGGACGATCCCAAGGAGCTATACATCCCAGGCCGAGTTACGCATATTTATTTCTACAAGGGCATCTACGAAGCAGTGCACGTGGACCGCAGGTGTGACGCATTGGCGCATATCCCAGTCTTCCAGAACATGCTGAGCGACCACTTGGGGCGCAACTACCTCAGTGCACTGCGGATCGTGCGTGACGCGCGCAAGATGGCTCCCACGTTGCCAGAATGGGTGCCGTTCAGCACCAAGACACGCTGCATGTGCTGCGACAGCCCGTTCACCTGGAATTCGACATCGTCGAGCGAGGCGCAACAGAACCGAGACCAACACAACTGCAGGAAGTGTGGATGGCTCGTGTGTGAAGGCTGCTCAGAAAAATGGAAGTCTATTCCAGATTTTGGGATCAATATCCCGGTGCGTGTGTGTGACCGCTGCGTGTACGAGCTTTAAGAGATTAGACATGCTGGAATAACGAAATTATTGAGAATTCTTCCATGGGATGGATGACCTTGTGGCTCGTTGTGATGTGGTGGGTGCACTGATGTGCTTGCTGGGTCATCGCGACGTTGTACGACTGGTTGTCTCGTTGAATACCGGGGTCTTTGAGCTTTGCTGAAAGGAATGTTGGCTTTGTGTCGTCCGATCATGCATTGATGCCGTCACTCGCTAGTGAAGTGCGAGTGCTCCAAAGCGAGGCTATTCGCTTGGAATCGCGGTCGGGAATGGCAGGTGTAGCGCTTGGAGAGGAAGCGTCTGCCTGCGTTCATCGTTGTTGGATCACCTCCTGCAATACATCAATACACGTCGTCAGTCACATCTCTCTATGTCACTGATGCACCATGGCTCATACCATCAATGTCGGACAAGGCTGACTGAGCGCCTTGCTCACGTTCTCCCGCATTGCGATATGTTCGTCCATTGCGAGGCGCAGCTTTGTGTTTTCTCGTAGTGCGGCGTGGCTGCAAGCTGCCTCGTCGTGAGCCAGTCGTTGCCATTTCGAAAACCTTTGCGCGGCCATGCGCTTACGGGTGGTGAGCTCCTTTAGCTGTTCCTCGAGGGCAGCTGCCTCCTTGCGAAGATCCGTGATCTCGAGTTTGGGATTCTTCAGGTACTCGGTCTTGCGCGTCTTCTTGCGTCCTCGCTTCTTCCCAGGCAACTTGGGCTTGCCGTCCATGGTCACTGCCACCTTCTGCTTATCGACGTGCTGTTGTTGGATGCTATCTGATTCAAGAGATTTCTTTCCCGCCGAGGGCGTGTGAACTCCCCAGAGACCATGGCCCTCGTTGTCATCGTCCACGTCGCTAGGAACGTGCCGTGGACTGTCGCTGCTGCTCGTGCTGGTGTAATCGAGCGATGGTCGAGCTGTGTAGTCGTGTCCGTCGTCGTCGGGACTGCAAGCCTCGGGACTGCGAACAGTGTCCTCCGGCACCATGAGCCCGATTGCCGCATGCCACTTGGAGCGGGGATCCATGGTTTCTTCCTCTTTCGGCTCGTGTGTCAACGTCAACGCCGATGGCAATCGAATCGAAGAATGCGAAAAGCGACCAACGCGCGATGGCGCGGGCGCAGGCAGGGCGTTCACCACTTGCCCGATTACGCTTGGCACAAGCTCGAGACGCGATCGACACAGCTGGTGGCGTCACCTCCGCCGTCAACAGCTGGTGGTGGGGTTGTGCAACCAGACGTTGGCGCTGTGCATGTGGTCGGGCTCCGCCCAGATTGGTTGGTGAGGCGCGGACGCTCCATGTTCCGTCGCGCACCCAAATGTCTCGGGGTGATGATCAATGCGCTGTTGGCATGGATCAGCTCAAGTCAACAACCGCCAGCGAGCACGTGGGTGATCACCAGCTGCTTCATTGATGGTTTGGCGTGTCGTGGGTGTCACCTCATCACCAACTGGGCAACATGGACACAGATCGAGCCGAGGGCGTCCAGTGCAAGCGGCTCCACAGCTCCACATGGTCAGGTGGAGGACAGTGAACAGGGCGACCTGGTGCATGCAAGCTACTTGTCACTGGGCTCAGTGTGGAGGTCAGGCAGTCATCGATCCCTGACAGCGCTTTTGCGGGCATCGCTGCGAAGCCACTGTCCCAGCGCCGTGTGGAGGTCTGAGAATTGCAGAGCGGTCCTTCAAAGCAAATGACGCCGCCCATCCGTCCAAATTCTGCTGTTGATGCCGTTCAATGGGTGAGCAACCAAAGCTGCTTGATGGTCGGTCGTCCCACGGTCTTGACCGCCACTCGCACGATTCATTGATGTTGCGTGCGCAATCGGAGCCGGAAGCTTCAAAGTCGGTCCCCCTGGTCATGCATGTCAGCATGTGATCGTTGTTTGAGTGTGCGCGTGCGGGGTTGACTGCCGGCCTGCCGGCCTGTTTGCTCAGCATTCTGGTGTCCATTTCAACTGCATCTCATATTATTGCACTTTGCAATCACTGCTTGGGCAAGCCTAATCCTCGCTTTCATTCAGTAGCCCATGTGGACTTCTGCTGGTCACATGCTGCTGACTGGCATTTCTCCCGAGCTTTGCTGTCATGACCCGATGATGGCAACTGCGTGTTGAGTTGCTGTCATCGGACACGTGACTTGGGGCACGGGAAGTGCCTGCACTCACGGTCGATCAGCAACTCAGCGCCGATTCGGCCTTCCCAATAATTCCCATTTCTTGGGAAGGCCACGGCTTCCACGTCACAATGTGGCGATGTCGTCAATGCTGCCGTCCGTAACGCCAACAGTGATGGTGATCCACCGCCCACGATGGGATCACCCATTCCTAGATAGGTGAGCACTGTGAGCACTTATCTTGGGCCATGCATTGCCATTTCCAGTGATCACTCGCCAACTCGCACATGCGAGATGCATTGAAACAACTCGATGGGATGCGATTCGTACATCTGACCTAAAATGTGCAAATCTCAGCGATTGGTGCGACGCTGTCGCGAGCGACAGCCTCGATGTAGTCCGTGTAGCTCACCAGCATCTCTTCCGCGAACGCGCATAAATACAGGCGAGCTTCGTGGCCCTGAATGACTTCGTCCGAGAAGCGTGCGCGCACCTCTGGTGCGATCACAGGACGTGCGTGGCAGTTGGTGGCCATGGCATCCACAATCAACCTTGCCGACCCAGTCATGCCCATGGGTGATAGCTCGAACGAGAGGCTGCTCCGCATCACACACTGGTCCTGTCCGTGCTGATCGCGTTGTCCTGGTTCGAACGAGAACCTAAAACGCACATCCCACCCAACTCCACGTCAGCAACCGTAGCTACGGGCTTTCAAAACGGTAGAGTTACTGGAACTTACCAGCCATCGCTGCTTTGTAGCAACGTGCCCGCTGGCAATGGTTGGTCCGCCACGCTCTTGATGAGGATAATGGAGCGCCGGGGATCGTCAAGCCGGGAGTGCAGTTGCTGGTTTGCTGTGGCTCGCGAGTGCTGCGGTCGGTGCAGCGTCGAGATAACACTATGCAGATCCTGTCCCAATGCCTCCGTTTGCTGGATCCATCACAGAAGGATCGTGGTCAGCGGAGCTGCAGCCAGCCATGTGGCGGGTTCTTCGCATCGCATCAACACTTACCGAGACAGTGACGACCACACCGCTTGAACTACGCAATTGTGGTACGCGTAGCTTGGTCCACACGTGGTTGGCGACCTGACGGAAGTGGCCGGGCATGGTGCGGCGGCTGCTGAGTTGCAGTCGAATCACTTGATCGGGCGCGTCGAAGTTGTATCGTTGCCAGGACCGACGGTCCCGAGTGCAGTCAACCAGGCCACTGGAGATGGCATAGCCATTCAGCGAGTCGTACAAGCGGCGGATGATGCGTTCCGCGTTGTAGCGGCGACGTTCGGGAACCAGCGACAGCACGTTCATGCGCCACTCGTTCTCTTCGACGGAGCCCAGTTCCTGTGCGACGTAGCAGAAGCACGGGCACACGTCGCGGCACGCTCCGACTGCTGCATCGGGCTGCTGCTGCTGCTGCCACATACCTGCATCGCTGGACACGGCTGGCTCAGCACCTTGAGCAGGTTCAGTCGCATCGCCTCGTACTCGTCCCGTGCCAGGCGCAGCTTCTGGTTCTCGCGGAGCGTGGCTTGGCTCCGAGCAGCCTGTTCGTGAGCCAGCTTCTGCCACATGGAGAAATGCTCGAACGCCTGCCGCTTGCGTGTCGTGAGCTCCTCGACGCGTGCCTCCAGCGCCGCCACTTCATTGCGCAGGTCGGTGATTTCGAGCTTGGGATTCTTTAGATACTCGGTCTTCCGGGTCTTCTTGCGTCCTCGCTTCTTGCCCGGTGGTTTAGCGGGTGGGCATGCATCCATTGTCGTCGTCGTCACAGGTCGTACAGTCACGGCGTCAGCCACCGACAAACCGCGTGGATCGTCACAATGACCGCTGTGGTGCTTGGTGGCACTGCATGGTTCCTTCGCATTGTCTTCGTCCTGTTGCTCGACGTCAAGGTCGTCCACCACGTCATCGTGGTGAGGGCTGTCACTACCACTGGAGCTGTTGCAGTCGGCCATCGTCGACGGCCGCTCCGATCGTGGTGTAGTAGTAAGTCCGACGGCTGCGTGCCATTGCGAGCGTGGATCCATAGACGATCGATCGCGCTGGGAACGGGGAATTGTAATCCGTCGCAATCACGCGCCTCTCCGCAGTGGAAAATGGAAGCTGTGCAAAGACCGAAGAGCGAGAAAAGATGACGGCGGTGAGAATCCCACAGCAACAACACGGCCAGCCAGTCTGAGTGCGTGGCTTCGTTCGTCTCCTTCAGCTCGTCTGTGAGAGGTGAATGCGAATGCGCAGGGGGAAAATGGCAGGAGAGGCGAAGAGAGAGCGAGAGAGCGAGAGAGTGAAACCAAGCCGTGTGGCTGTTTGTGGCTCTCGAATGTGCCCACGTGCACCAACACGATGACATGGTCGCTGGTCATGTCGTGCGTAATCCCATCAGCATGCAGTGGATTCCATCGATTTTATTTTTTTTTCCATCGTCGTGGCGGTCGCTCTCGGACCAGATGGGTGGGGGGACGCTGGCATGATGCGACCCGCTGGTCCCAGTGGGTGGCTGATTCCGAATGATTCGTCAAGCAGAGCGCTTTCATGCTGGACGCAACGGCTGTCACACCTGCCTGATGGCGGGCACGCCGTCGCAGCGGACAACCAGATGGTTTGCACCCGGAAATCTTGGTACCAAGGGAAGGGACGGTCGCGCGCGACTTGCAACTCACCAGGAGCGCGTGATGCTATCCACGGATTTCTTGGCATTGCCACCACCATGTGATGCCAGGGACTGGCCAGTCGGAAATGCAGGCGGTGTTGGTGCCAGAGGAGCTGTGGCAAGACGGAGGTGTCGGTTTGATTTGTCGGCTTCGTCGTCTTGGAACAGTGCATGAGAAGTGAGACATGTGGCTGGCCGAACCAGCCAGGGACCGACTGTGTCATCGTCGGATGACAGGGATGTTGACGACAACGGATGCCTGATGGAGACGCCAATGGATGCCTGGGAAATGGGAGCTGTGTTTGGAGCCTTGGAAAACTGAGCTTGGAGCCTTTGACGACACTCGCGCTCCCCACTTGGCTTTTCGTTGGCATTGCGCTGTGCGGGGCTTCTACCAAGTGATGGTGTCATGCAGCAGAGGGAGAACTGCTGGTGAGATCAAAGCAATCAATGATTGTGTTGATGAGTGGGCAAACACGGCTGACGGTGACCGTCAGGTGCTCGTTGTTAGTCGAGAGTTAAATATTTCGTGATCAGGAATCTGGCCAAATCGCTGGCTCCGCTGTGAACAATGAAACAAGCAAACAACGTTCCTGTCAGCACCACTGGATCAAGGCCCGCGCACGCGTCAACGCGTTCGCGTATGCACCACGATACCTTTGTTTGTAAATCAGTGACAGATTGTAGGCAGTCTCACGGCAAAGCAGGTACTCGTCTGGCACATCGATGCCGCCCTTCTGGGTGTGCTTGGCTTCGTTGTTGAGTTCAAAAAATCGCAGCACGCGCTCATACATCGGAATGGCCAGATGGAAGAGCCCCTGAAATCGCGAAGCACATAACGTGATCACAAAGAGCGCTCACCCAGAGCGAGATATTGAACCAACGTACCAGCTGCTGGTGGGCACGACCGATGTTGTACCAGCATTCCACCTGGAGGAATTCCTTTGGAATACCTGTGTTCACGGGGCGAGTGCTGGTTTCGGTCTTCTCCTTCTCATCACCAGTGCCTTCCTGGGTCGCATTTTGATGGATTGGAGGTTCTGGGGGCGATTCTGCAGACAACACGCGAAGCTGCTGGTACTGTTGAAGAAAGGCAAACGCCTTAGCAACCGTGTGTTGGCGATCGTTGATTGTGCGCTGCATCGACGCTGAGAGAAAAGCGAGGCCGATGCAGAAATGAATGAGCGGATCAGACGGGTTCTTGTGGTGCGCCAGCGTCAATTCTCCGACCGTTAAAGACGCGATATCCCACGTCGAGGACTGGTGGCCGGCCAGGACGATGGCTGGGAAACTGGATGGGTCATCACGCAGCAATTTGGCTAAGAATTTCTGGTGCCACGAAAATACACCGGTGATGGCAATCACACGAGCGAACAGGTTCCAGTATCCAAGGTGCTTGGGGTCTTCCATGATGTTCAGGCGAGCACACTCGTAAGCCATCCGACTTTCCTTGAACTCCAGGGCGATTACGAGTGCCAGGAAGCGGAGCTCAAAGCGGAGGTCCGGCTTTGATATCTTGTCAGACGTGTTGACATCCGTGAGCAGCTCGATCGCCGCCACGTACTTGCCGAGTTCGGTTAATGTTTGAGCCACATCGATGACGAGATTGTAATATTCTTGCTCGCCCAGCGCCCTGGAAATGACCACCTGCTGAGCGACGCGCATAACAATTCCCATGAACGATTCACGCTGATCTGGATCCGTAATGTCCACAAGGTATTCAGATTTCAGAACTTGAAAGCCGACAGATTGTGCTTCCCCGAACGATAGGAGGTCAGTGTCAGTCGTAGCCTTGGCACGTCCGGACAGTCGGTACGAAGTCTGGTTGAGCGAGGTAAGGATGATCGGAATGCCCACTTTGCATAGGATCTCTGCCTCACCAGCAGCCTTCTTGAGATGACCCCACTCAATCAGCAGCTTCAGGCGGATGCCATTCTCCATGGCATCAACTGACAGTGATGGGTCATGCGCTGGGTCCATGCGCAAGCTGCCACGACCGTCATCCGCGTCATCGTCTTCAGCTTCTTCTGCACTCTCCACGTAATCCGAGTCATCGTCATCGTCACCCCCGGCGTCTTCACTGTGCGCACGTGTGTTGCGTTCACTTTCTGCAACACTCTCTTCCTCGGCACCGTGTTTCTTTCGCCGTGCCGACGTTGCCCAGTACGGTCGAATAGGCGGACGCATGATTTCCGGCAAGCTTGCTTCCAAAATCTGGATTCCTCGCTGCGGTTGCTGGTGCTTGCGCGTCGCTTGCATGGCTTTCAACACCAGCGTCGGGCTGACAGCCAAGTGCTCAGCATGGCGTTGGTGTAGGATGGCTTTCTCATAGTATTCGATGGCGACAGCGAATTTCCCCATCCTGTCATGACACTCAGCGTACTTGATCCAGATTTGCTCCAGAGGGAACTCCTCGCGACCAATGAGTTGCTGCAAGATATCTGCAGCGCGCTGATCCTGATCGCCAAGCGCGATGTATGCGTCAGCCACGTCGAGATACAGATCACCAAACACCTCGACATCCTGAGCGAACAAGTGGTTGAACATGGCTTCTGCAGTCTTAAAATCGCGCTCGAACAAATGGCAGATGCCATACTTGACAGCGATGTCGAGTGGCAATCCACCAGGATCTCCTTCGACTTGAGATGGTGTGTCCTGACTGGAGGCGTAGCGCGCATGTAGATCGTGGATCACGTGGATTGCTTCGCGGTACTTCTTCAACGTGATGTACAAATCTGCAAGCATGTTGACGGCATTAAGCTCGTACTTCGACGCATACGCGCGCACTGGATCAGCAGAGGCCTTCTCAATGCACATTTTGAGTGCGTCGACAGCTTCATCTTCCTGTTCGTTGCAATGATAGGCTTCGGCAATCTGAATCCACAGCGACAGGTCCTTCGGAATCAGCGCCGTGAGTTTGCGGAACACTTCTGCCGCACGACGGTTGTCGCCCTGTTCCCGGCATAATTCAGCGTAGCTAAAGAGTGCATCTTTGTCCTTAGGATCGGCACTACTGGCCTTCTTGAAGCAGAACAAGGCTTGATCAAAGTTCTTCTCGTCCTTAGCAATCCGTCCGACACGTTTCCAGAGCTCCGCATCGTGTGGCGTGAGTGTGCAAGCAATGAGAAAGAACTGCAGCGCCTTGATGCGATCCTGTCGATCTTCGTAGATCATACCCAACGTGTGATACGGGTCAGGAATGGTCGGCGCCTTCTTGATAAAGTCCTTGAGCAGCAAGATCGCTTCGTCATATTGGTGCGAGGCATACAGCATGTTCGCTTCGCCCAGCACGCCCGCAAGCTCTGGCGGCACTTTGCTGGCCACCACGCGCTTGCCGGTCTTCCTTCGTCTGCCAGGACCACCGCCACCGCGCCGCCGACGCTTCCGCGACTTGCCCCACAGCTGCCGCTCAATATCCGAGTCTTCTTCTTCCTCCTCCGCTTCTTCGTCGCCGTCTTCGTCGTCGCTGGACCGAGGAACGTACGCTTCATCGCTTCCTTCGTCTTCTTCGTCTGTGGTTGCATACAGCAGCAACGTTAGCGACGCAATGCATCAGTCAATCAAAACACGAGGTGGGCAGTCAGGTCTTGACGTACGATCCGGTGGATTACTGGAGCTTCTCGGTCGCTTGGCGCTGTGCTGCAGCGCCGCTGGGTCGTCCGGTAGTGAATGATATTCCTCGTATCCGTCCAGGTTCGTGGGCATCTCTTCATTGCCCATGGCGGCCTCGAGCAGCGACCGGAACGACGCCATTTTCGCGCGTTGGCTTGCTGCCACCAAGCACGGACTCGCGACTGCCGGTCGCACGAAGGTGACGTACTGTTGGTGCGACCTTCGAGAAACATCCTGCAAATCAAATATTTTGAACTGCCAGCCCAGCCTGTGGCAACATGATGCAACAGACCGAGCACGATGCGGGATCAGCGGCCGCCAACGCGCGCGCTGGTGGCGATCCGGACACCCATATGACGATGGATGCTGCTCAAGAGACGTCTGGGCTGTCTTGGCAAGAAGTGAAGGAGATCTGCGCGGAAATGGAGCAGTTGTACATGCAAGGGGCTCGCAAGGATCCCGCCCAACTCCGATCGCTCATCCGCAAGCGCAATGAGATCACTGCCACAGTTCAAGCACGCCAAGCAGAGTCACAGACGCACCTTCAACGTATGTATATGCAGGCGCTGCGGGTGAGCTCTTATGGACGAGTGCTCTGACATTGGATGGATGATGGCCGCAGAGGTGTTGGCTGGTGTGCGCGAATGGGAGCAGCAAGAAGCCACAGCGCGCGCACGCCACGAACAGATGAAGGTCAAGCTACAGGAGATCGAGAACTTGAAGCGAGAGATGGCAGTCCAGCTCGAACGCCTGCGCATTGACGAACAATATCCTTTTTCCGTGCAAATCCATGCTATGCTGTTGCTGCACGTGACGTTACTGATCACAGTGGCTCCTTAACTCGCGCTTGAACGTCTGTGAAGGAATCGCTGGATGAACTGTTGACCAAGTATGAAAGCACTCGCCAAGAAGTGATGCAGTACAACATGGAGCATCAAAACGATGTGCCCCGAGCAAAGTAGGTGGTGTTTGCACCATCGCGGAAGCGTCGTACCGCGTGCTGACGATCCCATGCACACAGGCACCAGATGAGTCTGTACGCATCCGTAACGGGTATCAAATGGGACTTTAGCGGCACAATGATCGCAGGCGGTAAGTGTCCCGAGTTAGCGCATACCATCGTGATGTGCTTGTTGTTCACGCAATCGACCATGATGCGCGCAGACATCCACGTTCCAACCAAGCAATCGATCGTTCGCTTCGAGTTCGACCCTTCCGTCGCACGGTTCGACGCCGCAAATGCGCTTTGGGACAAGATCGACGAAGCTTTTGACGACGCGAGCACGTCCATACTCGCATCCTCGGACGCCATGACCGACCTGTGATATAATACACGCTCCAGCAACAATTTCTGTCCCATCGCAGTTGTAATAAATTGCATTTCTCACGGCTTTGTTGCTGTCCCAAAATAGCAGTAAGAAATTGCTGCATTTCGCACGATTGGGTTGGGGGTACATTGCAGGTTTAATCGTTTCAACCAGATCAGAGTGATTGCGCGATTTGCCATCGCACACATCATCAACAACACCCAGAGACGCAAAGGACCACTCCACCACTGACTGACGTGAAGGAATTGCAGACGCACGATGCTGGCGCAACGCATGCGGAGGTGAGGCAGAGCTCAGGACGCATCCATCGCGCTGCAAGGGAGACGCTGATGCTGTCGTGGGGTACTCGAAGCAGCAGTTGCAGCCTGCTGGCGCGACCGCGGGATGTCGCCCAGCGTGGCATGAGCATCATGTTGGGGCAGAAGGAGCTGCAGCCGACGGATCCAATGCCACGCAACAAATACAAGACGGTCGTCAAGAAGGAATTCCCGCTGGTGTGCGGTGGCTCGCTCCCTGAGGTCGAGATTGAGTGGGAGCAATGGGTAAGATGGGGGTGTACACGTATGGAAGGGGGTGCTGGGTCGGGTATTTAATGGTGCTTCATGCACGCAGGGTGACTGCTCGCTTCCCGGTGAACGAACGATCCTGGTGCTGCCATCGTTCTCGCATTCGAGCCACGCGGCGTCGAATCGTGACGACCCGCGACCTGGCTGGTGGCAGAACATGGTGGGCCCTGGCATGGCCATCAACACGTCGTACTTCCGCGTTATCTGCCCTTCCGTGCTTGGTAGTCCGTTCGGCGCAACGTCTCCCTTGAAAAAGAACCCAACGACTGGTTCGTTGGCTCCTGAGATCATATGATCGACACAAGGCAACTGATGATGGGTTGTGGCTCTGCAGGCAAGCCCTACAGAGCATCGTTTCCGCAGATCACACCAGCTGACATGGTAATGACGTACTTGGCTCGATGGTATGGATCTGGCCAACTCATGTAGACGTGAATCGGTGCTATTCAAGGCTGCAGCACACGCTTTAGTGCTGGATGATTTGGGCATTGACAAAGTTCACGCTGTTGTTGGGGGGAGCATGGGCGGCATGCAAGCACTAGAATTTGCAGCGCAGTTTTCGGATCGTTTGGAGCGTCTAGTGGCGATTGCGTGTACAGCGCAAACGACCCCAGGCACTGTAGCTTTTCGACGAGTGCAACGCCGTGCCATTATGTCTGATCCAGCGTACAACAACGGCGATTACGAGGAGGGGATTGCGTTAGAAGGGATGAAAGTGGCACGTGAGTTGGGCATGACGTGCTATCGCTCGCGCGAGGAGTTCGACAAGCGTTTTAACTGGAAGCCAACGGGGAAGAAGCATTTCAAGGACATCACATTTGATGTTGAAAGCTACATGGAGTACCAGGTTGGTGCCTGTTGCGTCCGTCAGCAACAACATTTCGTTTCTGACGGTGCTTGATATGTAGGCTGAGAAGTTTGCTCGCTACTATGACCCGAACTGCTATTTGCTGCTGTCGAAAGCGATGGACTTGACTGACGTTGGGCGCGGCTTCACCAATATGGCTGAAGGTTTGAGACGCATCTCGTGCGAGTCCCTCATCATTGGCGTTGAACAAGATCTTTTGGTGCCAATCCAAGAGCAAGCTGCAATCGTAAGTTTGCTGCGATCTTGGCTGCTCGTAGATCCAGGTTGACGCGCTGATGTGCCTTGTCTGCATCCAGGTTGATATTCTCCAATCTTACGGCTACAACTCCAAGCTCATTTCTGTCAACTCGAAGTTCGGCCATGATGCGATGTTCCATTCGCAAATGCAACGAGACGTTTTCACACCGATGGTTCGCGAATTCATCGAGCGGGACATGGAATCGACTTTGTCGCACGAGCAGCATCGTTATAGCAGCTTGTAGAAGGTATGATGCATTGCACCTGGTTGTACCAACATCCCCGGCAGCATCAATTATGTGGAACGAGCAAGCATACTTCAATACGCCAATCTCGTTAACGTATTAACAATTGCCAGCCCGCCAAGCTCAAACTTGAACACAACCACAGTCTACGTAGCTCTAAGAGATGGGCCATTGTCAAGTACATCCGCTATGGAAAGCAATGAATGCGGCTTGAGCCTTGTGCGACTCCTGACTCATCCGGATAGACTTGCTCGAGCTAGCCGTCGGTCGAGAAAGTCGTTGTGGGTCTTCCCACGGTCATCAGGAACACGCACAACATGAGCACAGCACTATGGAGGTAGCACAGCAGACTTTCCACCATCGTCTTCGCACGTCCGTGGAGCTTGCGTGTACCCATCGAGGGTTGGTTGGTGTGTTGGACGGCGCGCCGCGCAGCGTGCAAATTTTGGCGGATCCACGAACGCAGTAATGTCTCGTTGTGCGAGAGGTGGTGGTGGAACTCACTCGGTGGGTTGACGCGATCGATTCTCGATGTGATTTCAGTAGCTCGGCAGCTCATATGGCTGCCGACGTGCATAGTGCGCCACGTCAGGTGCTATCCACGCGTGGCTTTGTTGGCGTCAATGAGAGGTTGGGTGGGTTCACGTGATGGCATGGCATGGCATTGCCATTGGGAAGCCGAAGAAGAAGCAGCAGCAGAAGAAGCAAACGCAGAAGCAGAAACAGAAGCAGAGCGAGCGACAGCAGCAGTCGCAAGCAAGCAAGCAAGCAAGCAAGCAAACAAGCAAGCCACGACAAGACAGACGGCAGCGCAGCGCCCAACGCGCATTGCTCCATTCCACGATTTGCCGTGTCTAACCACCACCACCACCACCTCGTTAGCCACTGCTGTTAGCCAGAACAAGACAAGATGAAGACCGCCGCGCTGTTGTCGACCGCCGCCATCGTCGCTGCCGCTGCTGCTACCGCTGGTGTGAGCCACGCTGCGAAGTGCACGGATGCGCAAAATGACGCGGTGCTGGCAGTGCTCACCGGCGCCGCACAAGACTACGACAAGGTGTGCGATTGGAAGAAGGATCTGTGTGACCAGAGCGACGACTGTCTTGGTTTGGCGTTCTTGGTGGCGGCCATCGTGCCGGACTGCGAGGCCATCGATGGCACCAACTACTTCGACGTGACGGCCAGTGCGCTGACCGAGTGCTTCATCACGTACACGAGCAGACAGCCGTCGTCTACCGCTGCTGCTGCCACTGCTGCCACTGCTGCCGCGACGACCAAGCCGGCAATCACCACCAAGCCAGCATCCAACGTGACGACGACGCCAGTGTACCAGCCAGCCAACAAGTGCTGGGGCGTGAGCGTGGAGCGTGATGCGACGTACTGCATCGACGGTCCGATCTGCAGCGGCAACGGCGCCAAGCCGGCGGGTACCAACTGTCCGAAGAAGGGCGCCGTGGCCATTGCGGACTGCAAGAAGAACGTGAAGAGCTACGTGGACGTGAACAAGTGCGTGCTGCCGGCAGACTCGGTGTGCCAGAAGATCCAGACGGGCGCGTGGGGCTGTGTGCTTCCTTCGTCCACGCCAACGCCGGCGCCAACCACCGTGTTGCCCTCGTCCACCAAGCCCGCAACGCCGGCGCCAACGACCAACAAGCCAGCGTACTAAGCCGAGTTGTCGCGTATTCAGACAAGCCTAGCGATAGCAGGATCGTCGCTGATGTCATGCGATGCCATGCCAGCCCATGCCACGTCACGTTCACGTCGCTCTGTTGCTGGCGTGTGTCCATGTTGTATTTACCAGTAGTCGCTGTATGTGCATCGCACTTGGGAAGTACGTATCACACCATTCATTGATTCATCAATACACCCCACTCCACAATGGAGAACTCGCTGACACGTTCTTTGTCGCGTTTGCTGTTTCACTGTCGACGTGATCCTTCCTGCATCAGAGCAGCACGACTTCGGATGCACGTGATCGTGCTCGCCGTCGGTAGCAAGGCCGGGTGTGGGTTTTCATACTGTCGCCAGGCACTACCAACTAAAAGCACAGGCACGAGCACAAATTATGGAGGTAGCGCAGCAGACTTTCCACCATCGTCCTCGTTGTTGGTCACGCATATGCATCGCCGTCGGTCCTCAGCACATGAGGTCGGTCACGTGAGGTCGGGGCGAGGCTAGAGGAACGTACGTCCGTGGAGCTTGCGTGTACCCATCGAGGGTTGGTTGGTGTGTTGGACAGCGCGCCGCGCAGCGTGCAAATTTTGGCGGATCCACGAACGCAGTAATGTCTCGTTGTGCGAGAGGTGGTGGTGGAACTCACTCGGTGGGTTGACGCGATCGATTCTCGATGTGATTTCAGTAGCTCGGCAGCTCATATGGCTGCCGACGTGCATAGTGCGCCACGTCAGGTGCTATCCACGCGTGGCTTTGTTGGCGTCAATGAGAGGTTGGGTGGGTTCACGTGATGGCATGGCATGGCATTGCCATTGGGAAGCCGAAGAAGAAGCAGCGGTCACATTCAATGTCACAATTGGATTGTGCGCCGCACGTCCCAGCTCTCGCTCATGGTGCTAAAATTTTGGATGAAATCGATTGCAGAGTTGAACCCCGAGGTAACGAGTTATATCCGAAGTACTAGCAGAGCAGAGTTTGCTGACGTCTGTATCTACATCACGACATCACCAAAGCCACAAAGATGAATTGATGTGATCGATATGAAATTCCTCTTGTATCGGTTGGCAATCGTCTCCAAACTGTTGCAGCACATAATCTGCCGCTAGGACGTTGCTGCAAATGGGTTTCCCGTCGCAAATGTCCAACCACCATCTCTCCAAACGATTGGGAACACAGCCAAAGCGTCACTAGTACCAGTGCTCACAGACGCAGCTCGACTGTCTGGCGTTACCAACGCTGCTTGCAATATAATCCGGTTGGTTGTACGGACCAACTCAGCCAGTGCGGGCGGGAGCATGATCGAGAAAATGTCCACTGATCCATATCGACACACAGCTGCGCGAATGTTCATGTTGCTTGGTTGTTGTTGTTGTTGTTGTTGATTGTGAGGTCAATGGGGCTTGATACCCAGATTATGTTGCTTGGTGGTTGTGTTGATGGCACGTCGCCGTCTTCGATCATAACTTGCTCCAAGGTGATGTTGTGCTAAAGAAGTTGGAACTGTTGCGGATGAGACTCATGCCGGAAATGCGAGTGTGATTATCGACGACAACCCAGAAGTTATTGGCAGCGCCCCAAAACATCTTGACGGATGAGCGTTCGATACTCGCTCCGGGTGCCGAATGCGTTCACAAGTGCGACCTTCTCTTCGAGTCCAATTTGGCGGGCGTCGTGGTACTGCAATGTGGAGTGTGCTATGCCATTGCTCCGCCAATCCCGAGCCTCAACTGCTACTGATGTAAAGGCGTTCTGCATCACGTCGTCGAGACATTGTCCAACACCAGAAAGCTCATGAAGGGGCCCTCCGATACAGAGGTGAATGCCGGGCCCGAAGCCCGCTCGAAATCTGCCTGCATGTTTTCGCAGCATGCTTTCCATGTATACCGCAGCATTGGTCGCATGATCGTGCCAGCACCGCTCAGCACGTTTCTATGTGTGTGCGCCAAACTCCAGCGGCGGTCAAAATCGACCCAGCAGTACTGTGTGATCACGAACTGTGCTTTGGTCTCAGTGACCCGCCACAAACCAGTGATGAAGTCCTATCGTGTTGAGACGTTGGTACTGTACCTGTCGGGCGAAATTCGACGAGAACTTGAAATCGGGTTTGAGAATCTGTGAATTCCGCGATATCGACAGGATGTCGTTTAATGCGTTGGCAACATAGACTCCGCCGGTGGTTGCATTGAACTCACTCCAGTAGCTGTCATTAACGAGGACTGCGCTTGCCGTGTTGAGGAAGCCAGCACTGCCATAGAGTGTGGCTGCCACATAGAGCAATCTCATTCACCAGCTCAGCGTCAGGTAGCGCATCAACTTCTTCAAGGTCGAACACCTGAACATGGTATTGATCATCCCTTAGATAGCGCAGCGGTCGTAGTCGTCGACGACAACATTTCGGCGTTGCTGAAACCAGGAAGGTCTGTGGACTTCATTTTGGCGTTGTCGCCGCTTGTTGTCGCGGCGACCTTTGGCGCCGGGAAGGTAGAAGATGCTCCGCATCGTGAGGCTGCCGCTGTCGATTGTAGGTGAGGAAAACGAGGTGAGCCTCTCGACGCGTCGTGGTTGGTGTTTCTTGTGAAACTACTGTGGGCTGAACAGCCATGCGTATGCTTTCTCTATGAAAGCTTGGTTTGGGAGAACACCTATATTTTTTCTCACCGTCGTGTGTCCATATTTGAACTATTTAGGCAAGCTAGGTAACAAAAAAACCTGGTTGTGCCGTTTGGGAACGTGGACAGCGTCTTTTAAATATCCGTGCAACAACAACTACGCGCGATTGATATTTCGAATGACGGCCGATCACTGATCTCCTAACTGGAGCGCGTCGCCTCGTTGCAGATGGCTGAGAACACCAACCATACTGACGGTAGCCACGAGAACTAACCAACAGAGTCACAATTTTTTTAGATTCGTTGCGAGCAGTCAACCAATTGTCGTCCATTGAGTCTGGCTTGAGCAGCGTCACACTTTTGAAGCATTCTGCGTCACCTTGAAGCTGAGCTATACCGTAATAACATATCGAAACATGCAATCTGAACGAGTCTGTTTTGTCTCACGCTCTGCAGTTTGTTTCACGTGTGTTTTTTACATTAGAGTCTCTCTACAGTACTGGTACTGTATGTACAGTAGCAAAATAAAAACACATGACCACAGTGGTTTATGCCGTGTGGTCCACACTATCTGTGAAAAGATGGGGGTGCAGTGCAGGATCAGCGCGTGCTCAATGGGACCACTCGCGGCCGAAGGCGCCGACCACGGCGGCGGGCGCGTCAATATGTCCACATCCACGCAGCATTCCGACGCGAAAGACGCCAAACTATGGCAGCAGATGCTGCGGGATTGCTCGGTGCGTTCCCGGCTCCCAACGGCGTCCTTGGTCGTCGTGGGCGACGCCGAAAGTGGCAAAAGCGCGTTGCTGGCGCGTCTCGATGAGAAGCACGGCGCTGCGCCGAGCGTCAGCGCCGCCGCAGACGCAGACGGCAGTCCACCGCTGTCCAACGAAGCGGCGCAGCACGCCATGAGCTCGCTCCTGGCGTTCACGACCGTGGACGTGCTCGATCCACGCGCCACGGCGGGCGACACGGCCGACGACTTCATCGCCAAGATCAACACGTGGACGCTGAACGAGACCAAGATGAAGGATCTGCTGCAGCTCGCGCTCAAGCCACAGGACCTGTCGCATGTATGTGGAAGTTGTGGCGTTGGCGGGTGTGTGGCATTGACGGGGTCGTGACTTCTGTCTGGGTGTGGATGCTGTCAGATGGTGGTGGCGGTCGTGCTGGACTTGTCACGTCCGTGGACGATCAAGAGCTCGCTTGAGCAGTGGACGTCAGCACTGGAAGGACAGCTTCTGAACCAGATCAACCAGCTGCCAGTCGAAGAGCGCAACGGCATGTACGGCCGAGTCAAGGACCACATTCTGGCATACGAAGACCCTGTGAGATGAACGATGGATGCTGCAAAGCGAGTGGTTCCTTCTCTCTGATGCAGGCTGCGTTGACATGTGTTGTTGCCGGCAGAGTATTGATCATTCGGTGCCGGTGTCGATTGATGTGAACACCAAGAAGGAATTCGTAAGTTAAGGTTGAGAGGCTACGTGCAGAATCAGAGGATGTTGACGTTGGACGATGCGATTAGCTGGACGAGGGCGTGCTGGCGAAGAATCTGGGCGTGCCGTTCGTGATTATTGTCGCCAAGGCAGATGTAAGTGGCTGTATTGCTGGCTTACTTGTCGGAGGCGTAATGTGACGCGCGACGTCGTGGAGCAGCTTCGGACGGACAACTCAGTCAAGATGGATTACATCGAGTACACGCTGCGCCAGTTTGCCATTCGCTGTACGTCCTACGCAATGACCAAGTTGGTAGCTGGGTGTTGACAATGGCGATGTTGGTTTTATGCCGTGTAGATGGTGCTGCCGTCGTGTACACGTCGGCCAAAACCAGCACCAACATCGATTTGATGCGAAAGTACGTGCTTCATCGCGCGTTTCCAGAGCAATTCAAGTTCGAGCACGCGCCACAGTTGGTGGAACGCGGCGCGATTTTCATTCCATCGGGCTACGACTCGTTTGCACTGGTCGAGAAGAGCCTGGTGGGCTCACAGCCGCGTTGGACGAACGACAAGACTTTCGAGAAGATGGTCCCACCACCAACAGAGGAATCAGAGGATCCGACGATGATGGCCACGGAAATCCGTGTCGATACGCATGAACGATGGCTTGAGAAACTGGAAAAGGCTGCCGGAGCTGGACTGGAAGAGCTGCAGAAGCAAAGTGTTGAGGCAAGCAAGAAGTCGGAGGCAGCGGCGGCTGCACGACGAGCCGCTGCAGACCGACGCAAGCGCGAAGAGAAGGACGTGAGCTCGAAGCACTTGGCCAACTTCTTCAACGATTTGCTCAGTCGACCAGAGAAGACCAAGTCCGCGCGATCACTAACAGACATGAAGAAGGTGACGAGGAGCAAATCATCCTGCTTACTGATTACCGTCACTTAAACACGCCGTGTTTGCAGAGAGAAAAGAGTGGAGTCAAGTCGCTGGCAGAACAAGAACTCCAGAACCTTGCAAAGCGCAGCAATTCCCAAGGTAGTGGGCTCTCAGCCCCACCGGCGGGCGATTCTACACCACAATAAGAGAATAAGTTGTAACACGAGACTCGAATGTGGAGTTGGACCGTGCCAACGTGTCTGCAATGGATCAGTCCAGAAGGCACTTGATAGCAGCCCGACACGACCGCACCGTCGAGGTCAAATGCATGCACAAAGGTGATTTTGATGAAGTTACTATCGGACTATCGACTCCTACCCAGTGGTGAGCTGCACGCCGCCTCGTCCGCAGTGGGATCGCCAGCGCTTGCTTTCCCGATCGGACCATTGGCTGTGGCCTCACCATTCTGGTTGTTGCTGTTGTTGTTGCTACTGCGAGGTGACAATGGTATCGCTAACTTGGACCGGAGCTTGTCCTTATCCGCTGTCGGTGGGCCACTACGCAGCGTCATGAGCTGCATCCATTTGTGCACCGAAGACGATCCCGAATCGCGCTTGCTTGGCGTAGGTGGCGGTGCCGCTGCAACCACCACCGGCACAATGCGTGCTGGCGGGGGCGAGGCTGTCGGTGCCAGCGCCGCCACGTAGCTCAGGATACGAACACCGGCTTCCCACTTGATCTGTTGCTGGGGGTGGCGAACCAGCCGCACAAGTGCCCCGACGAACGACGGCTGAGGACGCCACGGGATCTGGTGCACATCGATCTGCTTCAGCAAGTCTTCTATGCACTGCAACGCACAGCGCACGACTTGGCCCTCGAACGCGATCGCCAGGTCGCATGCAACCGCACCGCCGCTCGAGCTGGCGTCGCTCGATGCCAGCGTTTTCACCAGCACTTGGAACGCCAGCGCTAGGCCGTCAGCCATGGCTGTCGCACTCAATGAGATAGCATCCAGCCCGTGCACCAGCGCACTGGCGAACGCTCCGACAAACGTGGCTGCGTCCAGATCAGCAACAACGAGACCTCGCTCGCACTGCGCCAACACCCGCGGCAGCAATGTTGGTGCCGCCTGTGGATCTGACGGTCCCAGCAGGCGTTGCCAGGCTTGCCGGAGCCACTGCGCAGTCTGTTGGAACTCACGGCGATTCATTGGACCATTCATCACGTCCGCAGCACTACTTTCGATGTTGTGCGTATCCGTTGGTCGTACAGTCAAGGCACTGGCGAGGACAGGGATGAGTGCACTGGAGCACATGATCACGTGTTCGAACTCGTTGGCTGACAGCAGTGGCGACGGGAACAGGACAGCTCGTGAAGCGATCCGCCGGACGCGCCAGAGCGACGACAAATTGGCTTTGCTTGAGATCGGTGTCGGCGCTAGCGTCGTACCCGTCGTAGTCCACAACACTGCTCCCAACAGAGCACTTTGCCCGCGAGCCCATTGCGCTGGTCGTGTGCATAGCAACACGTCATGCAGCCGTTCGTTGGTAAAGAAGAACGGCTTGGTCGTGATGGTGTGCAACAGTGCCAACGCAGCGGGATGGAACAGCGTGTCGCGGCAATGGTTGAGCAGCGCAACGCACACCCAAACGAGCTGCGGATAGAAAACCAAGCGCTCGGCTGGCATCCGCTCAACCAGCAGCGCCAGCGTGATCAAACAGTCGCGGATCAACAGTGGCCGGTGGACGCCCACCAGTGTGCTCGGAGCCTGAAAACCCGGAACAGACGTCGATACGAGGTCTCCAGAACTGGCGCTTGCGTGTATACTTCCGCGTTGTTGTGGCATCCGCTCTTCCAGAGCCTGGTGCAGCAATGACAACAGTGACAACAGGAGCTCATCTGGGAAGACCCCGGCACACTGATCATAGTAACTGGAATCGCCCGCCGGACCCTCGACATCTTTCACGGTAATCAGCTGTGTGTACAGCCAAAGCGTGAAGCGAGAGCACGCCATGGCTTGTGGCGACGCCGTCCAGCGCATGGCGATGGCCACACCGCACTCGCCCACGCACTCATCGACCCATTGAGCACGCTCTTCGCTTGACAACGAGTCCATCAACACATGCAGCGCCGCTTCAAGGTTTGGAAGAGCTGGTTCTTGGTCCGTCGCTGTCACGCCCTTCAGTTGAGCAACTAAGACGTCGACCACATCTCCAGGCAGCTGCATCAGATGCAACGTATTCCGCAGCAACACCAGTGCATCGTCCACGACACCCGTGTACAGCACGCCATCGCGAGGGGCTGCACATGCCCATGCCACGTCGCCCTCGACAGTCTTGGTGAGGGCAAACAAGAGTTGCCACACGGCATGAAGCAAAGGGACGACGACGTTTTGAAGCCCTAGTTGTGGTGTCCGATGCGGCGTCACGAAGTGGACGCTGCTGTCTCCAAGCAAGATCACCAACACTGCTAGATCGTCCAACGGACACAGTGTAGCTGTCGCACTGGTTATGGTATCTGCGTTGTTGCTTCCCTGGCCTTGGTCAACTGTGCCTCGCAGCGTGCTTCGTCGCACAGTCCACAGGTCCAGCAAGCACGTAATGACGCTGCTGGTTCCGTGCTGCCAAGCACACAGCCACCACAACACGAGCTTGGCCGTAGCCAAACGCTCGGCAGTTGCACGTTGCTGCACAAACAGGAAGGCTACGATGTGAGCCAGGTTTGTCGTCGCTTGACTGTTCTCTTCCTTAATTGACAGCCGCGAACTCTTGCGTCGAAGCGCTGCTCGGGACCGCACTTGTGCCGTGAAAGCCAACGTCAGCCACAGTTGCTCAAGTTGCTCACCACACGTCGCGCCCAACTGCGCCGTCATACGCACTAGCAGCCCCAGCAATGCTTGTGGTTGTGGGGCGTCCTCACTGGCTGGCTCGACCGACAGGTCAACCTGTGTCAGCCACGGCAAGACCACCACAAGCAGTTTACGTTGTTGAGGCAGCTCACACCCCAGCAAGGCACGCCCCATGGCCAGGCACATCGGCAGGCACAGGGTCGCGAACTGGGTCGCCAGCACGCTGGAGACCATGATCTGCATTCGGTTTGTGGCTTGGCTCGCCAACGGACTGGCCAAGCGCTCCAAGTTAGAGCTTTGAGCATGCAGAGTTGCCACGCCCTTGCCGTCGCCGATGCTGGAGTCGTTGTGGTCGTGCGTCAGCGCCTGCACGAGCATGAGCGCTCGACCCCGGTGTTCCTGGTCTCCCTCCACGCCCACATGCAACAGACACACGTGCAGCACAGCCACCCACAACGAGCGCTCCGTCAGCGTGGTCTGCATCGCACTCACCGTCTCGGGCGACGTCGCTGCGAGTTCCACGAGTGCTCGAAAGTACTGCGTGGCAGCCAGGAACGCGGAGCCGTGCGTGTGCGTGAACAACGCACGCTCCAGCAACTGCGGCAACGCTGTCGCCATGTTGCTGGCTGTGTACGCACACAGAGCACGTCGCGCTTGTGCGTGCAGACTTGCTGCGTGTGGATACAAGCTCGGATCCAGCGCCAGCCACTCATCCAACCACGAGAAGAGCGACCACTGGGTGGCCTCGCCTCGTACCACGAGCGCAACAGGGGCAGGTAGACTCGGGCCAGTGAAAAGCAGCGGCAGCGTCGAGAAGCACGTCTGTACCAGCAAATATTGTTGTACAGCGCTCTGGCTCACCACAGCACAATCACGACCGGCCAGTGTTGACAATGCCGACGAGGATCCAGACACGTCGGTCTGTCCGTCGCTCGCTGCTTCGTCCAGCCAGTTGTCCGTCGAGCACACGTCAGCACGCCGCCACCAAGTCGCCCGTGCCGAGGTCTGGGGCATGAACGCACCAACGGGGCCGTCGAACACAGCCGCTAACTCGCGCGGCACCTGAGTGCTAGGTGGCCCAGCGAGCCAATCCATGACCAGGGTGAGCCACTGGCTCCGCTGCTTGGTGGCCACCACTGCACTAGCTTCTTCCGTAGACTCGTCTCGCACGACGCTCAGCGTCTGTATGATACCGCACATGTCTTGCTGGAGCATGAATAGCAAATGCGGAGCATCACGTGCCATATTGCCGCTGCCGGCGGTCGCACTGGCGCTGGCGTTTGAGTTATTGCTGTCCTGGAGCGTTGGAGCCGATGGGATCGCTGCCTCGAGCGCGAGACACATCCGACCAGCAAAACCATGCACGATCTGGACGAATTGCGTGCGACTGAGAGCTCCCAGTGAGTCCTCAAGACCCGATAAAGCACTGGCTACGACCAGGCGGTACACGCGACCGAGAGCCCATTGGAGATGGAACTGAGCCATCGCTTTGATGTTTCGCACTCGCTGGGCTCGCTTGTCGTTCTTACGCAGAGCACCACTTCCACTGCCAGTGCCGCCACCTGCTCGCGGTGTTGAAGATGCCACCGACGACGTCAGGTCACTTCCAGAAGACGCAAAGGATGAGTTGGTTGAGGTGGACATGGCCACCGACGTGGCTGACGCACTGCCTGGCCGATGCATGAACGCCTCAGCCTCGTACTTGGCCAGTACGTCGAGCAGTACTGGAAGCGACGAGAGATGGGTGCTACCCAAGGCCAACACCGCGGCCTTGCGTTGTTCTAGAGACGCGCTGCGCAGGAACCGTGCGAGGCGTTTGAGCAGCGATGCCACAGCCGACGACGAGATCACACTCTGAACAGACGAGCACGAGTCACTGTTGTTGGCCGACGTCGCAAGGAGGTTAGCGCGTGCACCCGTCGTGGCCAGCACAGCCCAGTTGCGCCACACAGTCAGCTCATACGGCGCCGTCGCATCGCCTTCGCCGATGGCTGGCATGGCTGGTTCCAGTTTGAGAACTTTATCGTGGACATCCGTCCAAACGTACGCGACAACGTCTGGACACTGAGTGGCGATAGCTGCGAAGATACGAGCTAGGCATAACGACCAGCGAAATGCCCCGCTGCGTGTTGGCATCGTCGACGTCGCCACGTACTGCATCAGGCGTGCCAGCGACGGTGGTGAGCCCAACGCAGCCGTCTCCTGGGCGTCAAGCAGGCATAGTTCCACCAACGCCGGCGTTGTGTCTAGAAGAACGTCGATCACGCTGCCATTTTGGACGTCAAAGAGATCTCGCCGTGCTGTTGCCACGGCTTCAAGCGCTGCGAGTGCATTCACGCGCAACGATAGATCATCGAACGCTAGAAGAAACACACCGACGGCTTCAACCTGGAGCAACGATTCCCGCGCCGCAGTTGGTGACTCCCATCCCCACAAAGCTGAGGTACTTCTTGTATTTGTCTTCGTTGTCGAACTCGCGGTCGTGGTGCGCTCGGCCTGGACGGTAGTGCGCAACAATGACGGCAACAATTGCAGCAGCAGGTTGTAGGCAGCCATACGGCTGGGACTGCACCAGACAGAAACAGACGTTGCTGTGGCTGCAGCACTAGATAACCTCAGTACGAAATCAGTGAGCCCGGTGAAGATAGTCGCTGCCTGGTGAGACTCACGCTGCAGCAACGCGTGCAGCATCTCTTGCGTGGCTGTGCGAACGACAGGCTCCGCATGAACACACGCTCGCGCCACGATGGCCATCTTTTGGTCATCATTGAGCTCCAACGCCGTATACAGAAATTCGAGACTGCTCAGAGCAGCCGCGAAGGTGTGCACACCCAGTGCGCGCTTGTACTCATCTTTGTTCGACGATCGAAACGCCAGGGCACTGCCAGCAGAGCTGGTTCGGCTAATCGAGGGTGGGCAGCTCGCGTCTCCGCTCATCATTTCTTGGCCAAATTGCGTTGAGCACTCAATCAGGACATGACCCACGAGATCACCAAGCGTGGCGCGGTTGCTTCGCAGCGTGGATTTGTCCAGAACTAGCACCGAGGTCGCCGCGAGAACCTGCTGAGACCCTGAGACAGCGTCATCGTCATCCGCTACCTCGCTGTTGCTCATCCGTTGGTTATCGACCTCGGTTGCGTCTGATTCTGCGGCAGCGCGCTCTGCTGAGCCGAGGCATTGGCGACAGATTGCTAGCAACGCTTCAAACCCAATGAGCTTTTTCTCGTCGTAGATGCTGTCGGCTTCCATCAACAAACGCCGTAGGTGTGATTGCACGGCGTAAGCCATATTGTATGCACCAATTCCCACGGAGAGAGCTGTCAGCACGGGCAGTACTTGCGTCTGCAGCGTCGTCAGGTTCTTGTGCTTCGACAGCGAGAAGAAACACCAGGCCTGGGTGGTATTGATGATCTCCATGCAATCGAGCTCACTAGGCACGCGGCGTCGAGACAGGAAATGGCGCTGCAGTAAGTTCGCGAAGCACTGACCGACACTGACGAGGGTTGCAGTGGTTGTCGCGGTGGCACTGCCATCTTTGCTGTGCTGATACTGCAGTCGCAGAAGCGCGTGCACATCTTCTTTCCAGTATCGTGCATACAGGTCGCTCGGTGCCAGACACAGAACACCGACGCGAACACGCCACGCCAGCACAACTAGCTGCTCGCGCTTGCGCTTGGCTGAAAGCTTGCGCGCCACTGCGTACAGATCGCTGAGAGCTGAACTCCATTCAGCCACGGCCGTACTGGCGTCAAGTAAAGCGAGTTGCGAGTCATCTAGCGCCGCGCACTCCCGCTGGAGGAGCTGGCTCGTGAGTGTCCAGGCTGCGGTGCGCACGTGCAGCTTGGTCGGCTTGCTCAAGTAAGGCAACAACGCACGGAGGAGTGCTGCTGCGCATGTGAGCTTGTGTGCAAACGCTGTGGGCACGAGGAACTGGCGGAACAAGCCTAGCGAACACCTGGACAAATGCTTGAACAGCCCACACTCGCGGGTGCCAGCTGCGTGCTGCAACTTGCCAGAGGACGCACTCGCAAGTAGCAGCTCGTGCTGGAGGCGTCGCTGGAGCGGTTGGAGTGAGTACGCACCGAGTTGGGCCAGCAGTACCTGCCACTTGCAATGGACCAGCTCTTGAACGCTGGACTCGGTCAGAGCCGTGGACGTGGCGGAGCCTGCCGTACTGGACGACACGGAAGACGACGACGATGGCGACGACGCCTTGAACGCAAAGAAGCTGTGGGAGCTGGTTGTGTCGAGGGCTCTGGTGGTAAGTTCGATCTGCAACGTATCCGACAATACAAGGAAACTGCGTTGAAGCAGCGGCAGCACTAGCTTCTCGAGCACGACGAGTTCGGGTTTCTCGCGAACACGAATCACCTTGCGCTCCACCTGCCTCAGCACCGACAACAGCAAATGAGCGACCAGCCACAACGCCATCTGACGTCCAAACCCGTGAGTACTGGTGGTCACTGTCGTGTTGCCCTGGTTGTTGGAGGAGGCTGGATCCATCGCGTTCAGCCAAGCAAGCAGGAAATCGACCAAGTCGTCCAGGCAGCGACCTGCAATGACTTCGGCCATCCAGCACAGCCGACGCAAGGACGCCGTGTACGAGGGAGAGCGCTCGCTGTCGCCACCGCGTAACTGGGACACTGGTGATCGCGCCACATGCTGGAGCAGGGTTAGCGCATGCGTGGCGAGAAAATCATCGATCTCCCGCTGGAGCTCGTAGAGCACGCCATCGTTGGTCGACATGACAGCAGCAGTCGCACAAGGCCCGACAGCACAGCCAGCTCACGACGCGCTTGCCAGCGCCGTCGTGACGGTTGCTAAACCGCCGCGGGTCGCCGTCGAGTCGCAGAAACAGATTATATGATCAACCGGCCGGCACCAACGGGAAGGATGGAGCACATGTCGCTCACGGGAGGCGACGATGGCAGACCACGACTGAACTGTGTCTGCGTAGCGCGGGAGTCTCGTTCTCGCTGTGAACGAAGGGGATCTCATCGAGACGCTCTGGAAAGATAAGCAGGGGGAACGAGCGACGGCAACGTGTTTGGTTTGTTTGACGACGAAATGGTGGGCGACCTGCTGCTTGCCATCGGCAGCTTCTGTGTCGGTGCTCTGGCCACTTACTGGATCGTGTGGCGGCGTGAACATGCTAAGAAGCGCAAGGCAGAGGAAGCTCAAGCGGCAACTCTCACGCCGGGCGGTGTAGCGCAGATGGAGCAGCAATACCGTAGTGGCTATCACTAACAGGACGTGCCCAATCGATCTCCAGAGAGACCCTCAAGGAGAAGCAATCTCAAGATGTGGTTCTCGGGCTGACAAGGAAATGTATCTCTACGTATCGTAAGCGTCCGCAGGTGCATGCACATCGTGCGCATTATAATAGTGAGCGAGAAGCATGTTTTGCTCGCTGGGGCAGTCAATAATGGAAAAAGTGAGCAGTCGCTGCCTTACTTGCCCCTATCAGTTTCGCGTGTGTGGAAGCCCGACGCAGTCGGTTCAACACCGCCACGGTGGCTCAGCGCTGACAGCGATTGACCGAGTGAGCGTGTCCGCGTGGGTGTGTTCGCGCATATGGCGGGGCGAGGATGGCTCATGCGTCTCCGCGAGCAAAGCTAGGACGTGCTGTGCAAGCCACACCAGGGGCCGCTGGTAGCACTGGCGGGATGAGCGTGTCCCCGTTAATGCAGCTACTGCCCTTGAGCTACCAGGACATTCAGCCATTACAGAAGGGCGTGGGCTGGCACGCCAATGGCAAACACGCAGCCAAGCTTAAGCGACCACGCGCTGAAGTGTTGTTCCCACTGCTACCGGTGCCTCACGCCCCAAGCAACAGCTCGACACCTGGAGTACGCGATGGAAGTGCCCGTGCCAAGGGCGCTTTCAATGAATCATGTGAGGAAGAGGAAGCGCGTGGGCCGATGCCACCGACAGATCAGCTGACACTGAAAGCACTGAAGGCTGCCCCAACACCACCGACAGCACCACGGCGGCCACCAATGGAGCAGCGCTCGGCTCCAGGCGAACGGTCAGGCAACCAGAGCGCCGGTAGTTTTCGCTCACGTGCATTGATGGCGCAGTCTGGTGCTGGTGGCGCTGGTGCTGGCGCCGTCAATGGTTCTGGTGGGGACGGCGTCGGTGGTGCTGGTACCAGCACGTCGATGACGGGTCAGCCCACGGTACCTGCGGTAGCGACGACGGAGGCTGGACCAAACGCAGCGGCCAAGCCTGATAAAGACCATGATGCCATTGCAATGGAGCAATTGTGGCACGAATACGAAGAGCGCACGAAGCCGCGGACCTTGGACAAAGAGGCATACCATCGAAAGATGCAGCACAAGTACAGCGAAGTGAAAGCCCTACGAGACAAGGTAGCTCGCCTTGAAGGCGAAGTGGAAGACGCACGGCGTCAGCGCGATGAGGCCCTTGAGCAGAGCCAGCAAGCGCACCATCACCACCATCGCCAGCACCACGCGATGCACCACCATGCGCACGGCCGACCGAATAGATCGGCTGACCACAGCAGCAACAATAACGACAACGAAGACGAGAGTGATAGCATGCTAGACGATGGCGCAACCAGCACGGTAGGAGGCACAGCCTACGCTCCCGGGCTGGGACCGACAAAATCTACCAGCCAGTCGGCATTAGGGCTGGTATTGGCGCCAGTCGTTCCCCTCACTCCAGACGAACTGTCGTATCGAGAGAAATGCACCAAGCTCGAACGTGCGCTGTCTCGAACCAAGGACGAGCTGGCACAAACACAAACACGGTTGGCCACGGTGGAACGACAGGACACACAAAGCCTGGCGGAGCTCGCGGCTAAGCTCGCACTGGAGCATAACACCAACATCCAGCTAGCCCAGCAACTGGTGGAGACGAGCGCAGCGTTCAAGACGACAGCGGATGAGCTAGTGACGACCCAAGTGACACTCGAACAAGAACGCGCTCAGGCGCATTTGGCACTGGACGAACTGCGCGGACAGACAGCTCGAACTGTGTCAGATGAGCATCGCAAGTCACTGACGCATCGTTTCCAGAACGCTGTGCGCACGCTGGGGAAGGAAGCATTGCACAGCAAGATGACATCTTTGCACACACGTGTGTTAGTGGCCGAGCACCTGATGCGCAAGGCACAACTGGAAGCGCAGGAGCTGCGTCGGCAACGGGACCTGCAGCAGCTGCAGCTCGAACGCGTGCTCAGTAGCGAGGCGCTCAAGTACCATCAGCTGGATCCAGCAACCGAAGGCATCCCGGCCATCCTCGCACAGGCACAACCGCTCTACAGCGGCACGCGCCTCATCTCGCACCAATATGTGCGCTTGCATGTGCTGTACGAGGAGTCCTCTGCGCCAGGCTTCAAGCTGCATTTTGTCGCGTATGAAGCACTCACAGCTCAAGACGATTACCTGACATTCCAGCGGCGTGACATCGAGCGCCTGGTGCCCGATGCTGCCAAGTACTTGGCACGCACGTCCCACCGCAAGCAAGAGCGATACCTGGCGCTGGCCGAGTTGCTGCTTGAAAGCCACGTCCAGCTCGGATACAAGAACAACCACGTGGTGCTTTGCGAGCGACCGACACCGTCTCCGTTGATGACTGACAACAACAACGCATTGGAAGTCACAGCAGCCACGCAACGCGTTGAGACGCTTGTGTTTCGCAGCAGTCGGCTCATTCAGAATCTGCATGATCCAATGGCCGGGCAGCTTGTGGAGCTCACCGTCACTGAAGTGTATGACCGCGGTCTCTCCCAATTGTGGTGGCTCGAGGTACAGGCTGTGGACAGCATGTCCCAGGCGGAGGCTTGTGTGCGCGTTGATCTACAGCACTTGGCCATGTTGTCGCCGCATTTGATGGCCTGTCGTCCTAGTGAGACGTTGGAACGTGTCGGTACTGACGACATCGAGCTCCAACTCGTGCACGAGCAATTGCTGGAGCCTGTGTTAGCCGAATTACGCTTGGACAGCGACGAGATGAATCAAGACAAGGACGAGGATGCCAATGATGGTCCACGTGAACTACCGCTACGCCTGGATGTCGCTATGCCGCCTTCTGCCATGTTGGATGAGCCATTGGAGCCATCGGATGCCGGTGAGCAGGATCAGGTGCCCGAAATGACACCGTCGCAGCACCCACCGCCGCCGTTGCGGCGTGTGCTGTCGTTCTCCGCACCTCTAGCTTCGCGCCCCGAGACCGCTGGGAGCGACGTGCTACTGCCATCAACGCCACTAGAGCGCAAGAAGATCGTGTCGGTGCTTGACTACCGATGCATCAAGCACATCGGCGAAGCCTTCTTTTGTCTCCGAATCCAGGAAGTATGGGACAACGAGCTGATGCTGGACATTCATCTGGACGACGCCGAGAGCATGGGGAAGCACCGGCGTCTGGTTCGTGAGCACCAGCTCGTACACATGGCTCGTCAGCTTCTGGCCGAACGCCTCGTAACAGAAGACTGGTCGAGTCAAATCAAGTTTGGGCTGCCACCACCGCTCCATCGACCGATATGTCGTGCTCTGCGCAAGTGTGTCAAGCCGATGGGCACCACCGGCATCGCACTGACGCCGTGGGTGACCGATGATGATGACGTCGACAAAGGGAATGCCCTTGATAATGGCAATAACGGCAACAAAGGCATCAACAATGTCGACGGGCAGCGCCGAATTGGTGGTGATGGTTCGGGGCTCCTTGCAATTCGAGCAGTGGTGCTTGGAGGAGCGCACACACGGACAGTGCATGTCGTGGAGCCAAAGCATCTGGCGCCGGTGGATGTGGTCGCCGTGCAAACTGCGCTGGTGCAGGTCGATGAGAACGAACGCATTGTTCGAATCGAGCGACGTGGGTTGCGGATACGTGGCCTTCGTCCCGATCCAGTGTTTGCCATCGTGTCAGTGTATGCTGATGTGGCGGGCTTTGCGGGTGTCATCCTGTCGGTGCGTTCTATCGATGCGACGAATGAGGCGTGGACCGTGGTCGCCAACGGCAGCGTGAGCGAAGTGCTGCAGTATCTGACAGACAACACAGATGTTACAGGTGGCACAACACGAGGACTAGCAACGAGCACGAGCAATGGTTAACAACGAAATATACAGCAGGTACAATTAGACATAAATTCTGCACACAGCGAGTCGTAAGCGTCATGCATGGAATAGAACTGCGACAGACATAGATGACGGGAGCGGAGACATCGATACTGGATCACTTGGTACCGCAGTCGAGACCCTGATGATGACGGTGGTGGCGGCGGACGTGTCCTGGTGTGGGAGTGGGAGTTGGAATAACTGGAGCCGCGGTAGACGGAGTCGGTGGCGGTGTGCGAGTGCACGGTGTGTGCGGTGCAGAAGTAGGAGGATCAGTTGGTAGAGGATTGGTTGGTGGCGGTGTCGCTGGTGGTGTCGAAGTCGGAGGTGACGAGCTCGTAGGAGGTGCATAAGTTGGTGGTGATGTCGTTGTGGGTGGTGCAGATGTTGATGCTGGTGCTGGAACTGGAACTGGGCTTGGAGCAGATGTTGGAGCTGGTGCTGGAACTGGTGCTGGGTTTGGAGCAGAAGTCGGTGTTGGGGGCACTAACGGAGCTGCTGTTGGCACTGGTGGTGGCGACGTCGTTGTCGGTGGAGCAGAAGTCGGAGCTGGAGCTGGGACAGGAGATGGAATTGGAGACGGAGCAAACGTGGGGGACGGCTTCGGAGCTGGCTTTGGTGCTGCGTTGTCATCACCAGGAAGCACCTCCACCTCGAAGCAGCTCGTGTACGCAGCGCCACCATATCGGCCGCCAGTGAGCAGCGTGGATCCGTCGACCTTGTCGTTGTAGAACTTCCAGAACCACACCAAGCTGTAAATACCCGGTGCAGTGCCAGAAGGGATTACGACTTCCCCAACGCAAGGGTAGTCATTGCCAGCTCGACCGCTAGGGATCTTACCATCAAAGTCGCCATCTTCGAACGATTGACCGCAATTTCCGTCATCAAAATCATGGAGCTGGCCGTCAATCAGCTTATCTGATGTCAGGTCTGTGGTTTTCTCCAGCTGCGTGTTCGGGGAACCTGTCCAATACACCCCGAAGTAGGTGCCACGGCCAGCTTTGTCTTTCGCCACATGGCCATTGTCCATATACCCGTAGTAGAATCGCTGACCTGGATGCACTCGTAGTCGGTGTCGCCAACCGCTGTAGTCTGCTGGTCCAGGCGTGCAAATCGGTGCACCAAGAGGGACTTGGTCCATGAGAATTTTGAAAGTCATCTTGGTATTGACGTCAGGATCTCCACGGCCTGGGTAGTTCTTCATGTAGCCGGCACAGATGCCGTTGTTCTTGGTGCCGCCGTAGATCCATTCGCGAGCCTTGTCGTAGACCACAGAGTGATCAGTATCGATACAATCAATCCAAGTGTGAGCTTCCGCCAGATGAATCAAAGCAGTAGCTGTCAGGGCCACCAGAGAGCATAACTTGATCATCTTCAGTGGAGGTGAGCGCTTTGGTGAATGAATCAATTTTGAGAAGTGATGGATGCCGTGCGTTGGTTTTATCGTCTGAGATCGCACAGGGCGCGCATTCGACGCTGGCCCATCGCTTTGTCGTCCGCTCCGGTCGCTTCCCGATGGTCTGACACTAAGGTTACGTGGCTTGGCAGGTTCAGTGCCGTTGATCCAAACCCAATAGTTGAGTGAGGTCTTTCGATGCATTTAGCCAACAATCGCCTGGATTTGTAGGGATCCAGGAATGTGCGCTGCATGTTCGTGCACTAGCTGGCATTTCTGCCCCTGTTCTTCGCCAGAGCTTGTACTACATGGTACATTAACGTGGTCTCTAAGGGGGTCTAGGGGTACTCTAGATGTCATTTTTTGCACAGGCTAAGCGGACGACGTAACCTAATCCAATACATCCGTCCACTAGCGTACGCCAAGAGAAAGAACGCGCGAAGTTACTAAAACCTAATGTGAATTCCTCGGAACCTCGGAACTAGTCGCTTCAAACGACGGACCACCAGAGTGATTGTAGCTATTAGAATACAGCAGTGCGTGAAGTTCCCAAACATGATCTGAACCGGTTCCATGTCACCGAACCGATGTAACCCCACCAATTATGATCATGCTAGGTTTTATACCGGTATAGGAACTCGGAACCCGAGCACCAGCACAAGATGTCAATGTAACCACAGCCCTTCTAGATATTAAAATTTGGTTCCGAAAATTTTGGAACCCGAGTTCCCACAAGTCGCCAATTCGTTGCAATTCACTATTGAATTGAAGCACCACAGCAGCTCTAGTAAGTACGACATCGTTTTGGAACCGGTTCGGAACTCGGTTTCGGAGCCTCGGAACTCGACATTATTTTATTTCTGATAAATATATACRTCAATATATAGAAGCTATAAAATTTGGGAATCCAGTTGAGGAATAAAATGATCAGTCGAGTCTACAGAATCATTCATCTGAAAGTGACCTATGCTACATTGGTTCTACTATCAACAAGYTATCATGGCGTTGGCAAGGACACAAAAATAACTTTTGACGCTGGGTTGAAGGCAAGCATACACATATGTCAATTTTTCCATACTTTAAAACTCATGGCATTGATAAATTCAAGATCACCCTCGTGACGGAGTATGAGATTGTCGACCAACAGCATCTTCAAGCTTATGAGCAGCTTTGGATTGCAAAATTTAGAAAAACAGCAGTAAATTAAAATAATGCGTTTACGATAGATCATCTGCGTAAGAAGGATTATCGGTCGAATAATAAAGACAGCATTAGCGCCTACAACAAGCAATATTATAAGGCCAATAAGCAAAGAKGGGAAGCAATTTCTAAACAGCGACTGGCAACTCGATCCAATTGCGAGTGTGGTGGTAAATATTCTGCTGCAAATCGCCATGTTCACATTCGATCGCTGAAACACAAACRGTGGCTGGAGAAACAGAGTGCTTAGACGGTGATATTTTTTTCGCCAGGGACACAAAAAAATTAGAGACTTATAGATATAGATAATAACACTGTGAGATAGTCATGGCGAGCCGATACGCGCTGAGCGTCAATTGTAAAAACGACACATGCAAATATGAAGGTAATTACATTGTTTCTACATTATGTCGAATATATTTCAGAAATGTCTGATAATATATAGCAGCGATGGAAATTGAATATGTTGATGATGAGACAATTGATGCGCCAGCTCATATCGATGAAAACTACTACAAACCAACGGCAGTAGATCAATTAGCCCAGGCACAACTTGAAATCTTTCGTCCAACTCTCGAAACCTTGCTCCACATGAAGCAAAAAAATCTTAGAGATCAAACTTTGAAGCTGGTTAAGATGGATTGTAAGCGCAGTAAGAAGGAGCTGCCATTTTTTCATCTTGAGTTAGGCATACTGATATATAGAAAACAATGCGGAGTGAATTGCTGAGTATTGCGCGAATGCTACAGTCAGTGTTGCAGCGTCTGCTTGAGGATGAGCCCAATAAAATCGATGAAATTGAAGATTTGGAAAATGCAATTGCGGACATTCACTATCTCTGTCACCGTATTCAATATCCCAGTTGCTACTTGAACAGCTTGTAGAACTCTTCTTCTTTCCCGTGCTGCAAATAGTAAAGCCAGAGCACGCAATATTGTCCACAGTGACCAAATTGAGGATCTGATCTGTTGTTCGAGACAATTTAATAATTTTCTTCTCGCTCATATTATTTTTTGCTGGAGATCTATATCTTGCCCAATATAAAGCAATCTCGTACTATACAATGTCCACCGCAAGTGATATCTCTGCCTTCGAGCATTCAGTTGAACCAGCTCCAGCTGAAACGCTCTTTCGTGAYAAGAAATGGACCTACATCCAAGATTCGACTTCGAACACCGGTCAATATGCTGGTCAAATTCAATTCAATCTTTCTACCATCTCCTCGCAAGCTGCTTTCGTAAACTGGGAAGAAGCTGTCATTGAGCTTCCGATCAAGCTTCGTATTCTTAATGGTGGTGGCTCGTCGGTCACCTCAACTGCTGCATGCACAATCGATCAACTTGTTCCWAAGGCAGGTGCCTGGCAATTCATTGACTCCGTTCAAGTTGTGGTAGATGGCGTGACTGTTCAAACGAATCAAGTTCATGAAAACGTCAATGCAACGTTCAAGGCGCTAACCGAAGGGGACTACAACTCTTCCCTCAAACGGGGAGCAACAAGCAACTTCGTCCTTGATGAATTCGCTCCTCCAGTTCCAAATATACTGCACAGTCCATCGACAACTTGGCAACCAGCAGCTTCATGACTGCTACCAACAATGTCGGTGAATTCGGTCTTGCAAATACGTTCAGCAACAAGGGTGCTCTAGAGCGCTCGATGTTTACGTCGCTTGATCAACAGAGTGGTAAACTTGCATTTGATGTTATGGGATCAACTGCGAATCTTCAAGCCGTATCGAAACCTCAAGTATACGTTGCGCCTGCTGGCTCTCTTGCTGCCGGATCCCCATTTTATGTTGCTCATTACTTAGCTTGCGTTAAATTGTCTGGTATCTCTGACTACTTCAAGAAATGCCCAATGCAGAAAAATACGAAGGGCTTCATCTACATCAACTACAACAGCTCCAGTACGACAATTACAACTGACGGAACTGCGGGAGTATTCGCACCTGCTCGCATTGCTACTCTAAACAACAACATGAACTTTGGTAACACGTGTCCAATTCTCTGGAATCTATCGTCTGCTTTGTCAACCGCAACAGGCGCAGCTACTGGTCTTGCACTTCCTGCTTCAGCCGTTACTCTCACGATCACTGCTGATGTGAATGGTACCCGACGTCTGGAAGTGGTATATTGCCATCGCAACAGTTCTCTCGTCTCCTCGTCCCAACTTACAGTCCAAACCCGTCTGCCGATAACGCTCTCATTCAAAAGAAGACATTCCGTTACTTTGAACGTGTAACCAACAAATTCACTGTTCAAGCTGGTCAATCGTTTACATGGACGGTCACGAATGGTATTGCCGATTCAAAGAAATTGATTATGCAGCCTGTCATCACAAATCCAACTGCGGGTACAAGCTCTCTTCCTGACGTAATCAATCCCTTCCGTAGCCCATTCTCCACCGTACCAGCTACGACAAGTCCTTWCGCCGCCTTACGTAACTTACAGGTAACGGTAGGAAACGTCCMAATCTGGAACAAYCCTGTCAATTTCGGCTAYGATCTCTTCGTTCAAGAAATGTCGAAGTCTGGCGTTGATGGTGGTCTTGATGATGTAACAAACGCTGGTTTACTATCTCAACGTCTTTGGGAATCGCTYTACCGATTCGTTGCTGTTGATATTGGTCGTCGTCTCCCTAGTGAAGATGGCGCAAGCAAGTCGATCATTGTCAGTGGTACCAACAACACGAACTACGCACTTACGATCTATTAATATTCGGCTGCGATGCAGTTTGTATCGTTCCGGTCAGATTCGTTGCAATCAGACTTGTTGCTGTTAGGTTTCTGAAKGAGCTGATGTCTTTGTTCGCATCAACCATCACAAGTTTGGATGCTGTGACTGTTCCAGCYGKCACTCCAGATAACGAGCTGAGATCAACTGCTGCTCCTGCAATCGTCAATGATCCGCASTCGAGATTTCCAGCGACAGCAAGTGAACTGAAAACACCAGTTCCACCCAGMTTTTGGTATCTCTTGTCAGCTGTGGCAATGGTCAAGTAATCATTTGCTCCGAGGAAGAACGAGCWATTGAAGMCTGGACTATTCGTTGTTGGTGGCAAAGAAGACATTTTGATTACTTGTATATAACAACGAAGAAAGATGCTCAACTTCTATCAATCTATACCAAAGTCAAAGCTCAAGAAGTACCCAAAGAACGAGCACTTTGAGCTGCCTTTTCGGATGTGCGTGGCGAGTACCTCGGGCAGTGGGAAGAGCAACACTGTCCTTTACATCATCGCTCTTTTGAGCAAATGCTTTACGAAGATCGTTATCTGTACGAAAACAAATGAGACACTCTATGATCATGTCAAAGATACAATCGACAACGTAGAGGTGATCGAGGAAGGCATGGTTCCTGCAATGGGTGAGTACGACTCCGAGACGAGTAAGCTCGTTATATTCGATGACTTAGTTCTTGAACCAAAGAAGACTCAAGCTCAGATCGGTCAATACTTTATCAGAGGTCGAAAAAAAAAGGTTGGAGTATGATCTACATAAGTCAAAGCTACTTTGCCATTCCGAAGACAATTCGAATCAACAGTCAGTATGTTGTGCTTGGTCGCAACTTGACCCAACGCGATCTTGCTATCATTTGTCGTGACTTTCCAAGCGATATGCCAATCAAAGMGTTCATTGATCTCTACAAGCGTATCACAAGTGAAAAAATGAGCACGATGCTAATGGACATCATCGAGAGAAAGATCTATCGAAACGTCATAGAATACATTTGCGAAATGTAATTAGAGCGTCGAGTCATACTTTTTTGTCTCNTGCTAATGGACATCATCGAGAGAAAGATCTATCGAAACGTCATAGAATACATTTGCGAAATGTAATTAGAGCGTCGAGTCATACTTTTTTGTCTCTTGAGCAAACGAATACATACGTTTGGATCGACGATCTGAAGCGGTTTCATATCTTGGTCGAAGAAGCTTAACGTAATCTCGTTATTCGTCCCTTGCATCGGATAATATGCAATGCCTTGACCTTGCGAGGTGGTAATGAGGCCGCCAAATCCAACTCCAGCACTCGTGAACGTATGAAGGACCTGATTGTTGCTTGCAATTGGATTGTAGAGATTAGACAAGCCAACAATGACTGCTGCGACTGGATCGACCATAGGAGTGACGTTGCTGTTGATAGCGTATACGCTCGTAGTTTGAGCAGCAGGATATACACCATTGAATAGCCCAACGATCGCACCAAATCCGGCGTTGTCAATCTGAAGTTCAGGTGTGTATGCAGTAGCTGGCATTGTTGGCATGCAGCTTGCTGCAGTAAATCCAGTGACGTTCTTCACTGGCTGCATCGTGAACTGAATGGCATATGCGGATGGATTCTCCGCGCAGGAGATGAAGTAGTAGTATTCACCTGTGGTGTTGTTGGTCAGATATAGGTTGTTTTGGATACTCCAATACTGCAGGTAATTGTTGATATCACTTGCTGAGTATGTACCATCTGGCAAGGTGATTGAATACGTAGTTGTTGTTGCTGCTGTTGGCCAAATGATTTTGAATGAGTTGTTTTGGCGTTGAGCAGTAATTGCCTTCCAGCTGTAGTAAATTGAGATCGAACCAAGTGCGCATTCAAACTGACTGAAATCAATCGGTTGACTGAATCAATATCGAAATTGATGCTGGGCAACTTGATTGTTGACGTTCAACAAAACTGGAAATGACATTTTGATTTGCTTAGTAGATTTCGAAGAAATCGCGTTATCTCTGATAACTTATATATACACAAGTGAAGAAAATGCATCGACGTAAAAGAATTCGCAGGCAGATGATGCCACAGCCAATGGATATTGACGGTGATGGAGTCACCTCCGGAACTGTCAAGCCGCTTGGACCCTCCAAGACAGACCATGGCTCCACAAACATCGAGACTCTAACGAAGCAACTGGAGAAGGTCAGTGTTAGCCAGCTCGCAAAAGAGCAGAAAAAGAAGAAGAAGCCGAAATACATCGACACAAGCAAGTTGCTTATATTCAAGCGCGACTCTAAGAGAGCTTCATCAGACGCTTGAATTGAGTGTAATAATTCGTTGAGAATAAACCCTTCTCATACAGCTTGTCAAGCAGCTGCTTCATTTCCTTTTTTATGCCTGGATTATCATCGCCAATAGCCGTAGCTCCTTGTAGCATTTTCAGGCGCTTTACAACACCATCCAGTTGCTCATTGTACGCCGAATCAAATTCTCGTGACTTGATATGACATTTSCTCAAGCAATATCTCATGAAGTCTTGCTCAGGCTCGTCGAGAAGGCTGAAGAGATGCTTATCGAAGCTCTTCTCATCTTCAATCAGGTGCCATAAATCAACGAAGACATGAGAGACGAGCATAGTCTTCAGATTTACATGCGTTTTTCCGCTTCGTAGACGCGCGTGCAATCCATTGAAATCCATAACATGTGGGCCACGTTTGGACGTCATTTGGATGTGATTTGCTTTTTATATTGGGTGTATTCATATTACTTCTCGAATATTTCAATCTCTAGTGCCTTGTCACTTCCTGTTGGAGTGAAATCTCCATGGAATATGCGTTCCCTACGTGCTTTAGAGCGTGCTTTAGCTTTTGCAGGAGATTGAGGTTGAGATGTTGGCTCAAATGATAAGTCAGGAGCTTCATCAACGACCTCTGGTGTAGTAGATCGGTTTGCAATCTTGTTGTAGCTCGTGTTGGCAGCAAACGTGCTATGGAGTAGCTTAGCGTGAAGGTAATGTTTCTCTCGATTTGTCAGCTTCGCATACGTTGGTGATTGGATCAGATGTGATTCAACAATGTGACGGATCATGTTCGTGCTCATCGGCTTTCTATTGTATTTTACGAAAAGCTTTGAGAGAGTTGAACTGAATCCATTATTACTATCGTATTCACCTGGACTGTTGTTGTAAACGCGCCATAGTAGTTTTGTTGGGGTTTGTCCAAGAGAGCCTGAAAGGAAATGAAGAAAGCGAGCAATGAGGTTGATCGTGGACCCGTCTAGGTCAATAACTTGCGATCCCATGAGGCGAACATTCTTGAAATCATTCAAATAAAGCTTGGTTCCTTGAAGGTAATTACCACCATCAACTTTTTGTAAATGCACCGTTGGCCATACGTTGAGATATACAGTGACATAGCCAAAGACAAGCCGTAGATAAACAAGGCGGTTTGCTTTTGTTAGTTTTCTTAGCTCATTGTTAAAAAGAAAGACTTCACCGTATGTATCCATGATAATCTTCTTGACTTTCTGCGGAACTGCCATCAATTCCTGGTAGCTGATGTATTTTTTCTCGTCTTCGGGAGTCAGCTCATTATCCAATTTCTCCGACTTATTCTGCTTGCTAAGTACTTTTCTTACTGTGTTATAGTATCCAAAGGCATCGCGGAAGCGATTCTT
>NSDO01000258.1:79602-126496 GCA_002286825.1 Lagenidium giganteum
TCCCATTGCATAGTTTCCTTCCCCGATTTGTATAATCTGAGAAGTTGTCTCACATACAGCTCCATTGTAGCTTTGGAGAGCTTGTCGTTGCTCATGTCGAGATCGCGAAGAATTATTTGTTTTAGTTCATCTAGATTTTGGGTTTTAGATTTAAGCTTTGACATTTATATTTTGTGCTTATATAGAGAGATGTATAAAGAGTTTCGCGTCAACCTTAGCCACGCGCAGGCCTTAAAGGTTCTGCATGGAAAACCTGTTCGATTAACGCATGCACAGCTTAATGCTGGTCACGCTCACTATTTTGGGCCCGAGACTTACAAGAAGCTTGTGAAAGCATATGAATCTGGTAAAGGAACGACTTAACACATGACTAGATTGCACGGAATCGGTGATTGCCGACTTCATTCGCTCAGGACAGTTACGAAACGAGCGCTTGTCACCAGCAATTTCCTCAAACCAGCACAATAGTTATGTCGAAGTTGTGGCGATCCACGCTCTCCAAAGACATTGGTGAGATGTTGAGTCATGTGAGTATTTGCCGTTCCCAGGAGACTTGTAAGGAGCTTGAAGAAATTCGACTTGCCAATCTGCTTCTCCATCGAATATAACACAAGCATGACCTTCGTCTTGCTGTCTGGATAATGGCAAATGCTACTAATATACTCCATCAACCATTGATACCTCTCAGAATCATTGAAGCAAATGATGCGCTTCAGGTAGTCCACTATCACTGGATGCAAGTCAGATTCTGTGATTTCTTCACGGAGCTCCATTGCGAGCAGTGGGTTTGCTAAGCTGAATGTCTCCATATCATTTGGATCATGCTCCCATTTGCAGACAGTATTTGCAAACTTGTGGAAAGGAATCGTATTCAGGAGGTCAGAAAGCTTGGTGAAACGTGGCTTTTTGTTTTCAATGAACTGAATTTGCACCTTGAAGAAATTCTTTGGATCATATGCCTTGATCACAGAATTATCGTCCTCCGTTGGCTTACGCTTGTAGTAGGTTATATCTGATCCTTCAAAGACGTAGAACTCGTGAATAAAGTAGAGAACAAATCGTTTCAGTAAATGAAGAGACTCGAAGTTTGTAGTTTTCAACATCTTCTCAAAAGTACTGAAATTTAGATCAAAGTCACGATTCGGCTTGTTCTCAATCACCAGATACKTCTCTGCCCAATACTCAAGCTCATCGATCTCAAATGATGTATCAACCAYAGCTAAGCGCATGTCATCAATTGTTCGGCCCGTTAATTCCACCAGCTGAGTTAATGTTGCCAACTTCCGCTCAGATTTGAATGTCAATTCGAAGTCTTGATCAAGTGTAGATCGCTSAAAAGACTTCGAAGTGGATGTTTTCCTTGGCTCCYTCACTTCATATTCATCCTTCCATTGCTTGTATGCTGCAGAATCACAACCAGCAGCAATCCCTTTCAGTTTTCCTTCGTTTAGTGATGGATGATACTTCGAATCAAACCAGCCATCGAATTCTTTTGTGGCAAACTCCTTGTTGAAACGCTCTACTTTTTGTTTGAGCACACAGAGATAGGTCTAGGTCTTGCGCATCAAATACCAATCAGAATGAGGTTGACGAACAAAGAATCCGGCAAGATTCCACAGATTTTGGTTGTTGCAGTACCAATCGTTTCGAACCATCATGCACAATTGATACAATCGCTCATCGTAGGATTTAGTTGCGAGGAAGTATTCCAAACCGCATTCAACGTTCGCTTGTTCAAACGATTCACGGTCTTCACTGGACTTAAAGAAGAAGTTATCAAGCATCTCCGATTCATCCAGTTCATTGAATTGGTATTGCAAAAGGTACGTGTATCCGTCGTTGCTAAAGTCAGGTGTGACATCATCACTGTGCTTGTAGTCGATGGAATCACCAACTACGTGGATCTTCGACTTGATCCAATCACTTGGTGACAATACGCGCGAATCTCCCAACTTGGGTTGTTCGTAATTATCAACAGACTTGATGTGCTGAATGCAGTGCTCGCCATAAATTTCTTCAATAGACTTGGTCATTGGTGGTTCAGCAACTGCAGGTTCAACAACTACAGGTTCGACAACCACAGGTTCATCAACTGCAGGTTCATCAACTGCTGGCTGATACTTCGCGTGATGTCGGCACCAAGCGCCCTTTGAGCCGCACTGTTGGTTCGCCTTTGGGTGGTTGTCTGGGAAAATGTACTTTCACATTGTTATTGTTTCTATATATTTTTTTTATCTCTCAAGATCAACTCCCTATTATTTGGTTTCTACGTATTGAGGAATATATTTGTCAGGAACAAAACTAAATATTTTGGAGTGATCTGATTGGCTAAAATAATCTGCAGGTGCTCGTTCTCCCTCATTCGGAAAGTTGCCCGAAAGCAATGAAGTCGTTGATGTGTGTGGTCATCGGGGACGGCTCCACGTTCGTCGTGGACATCGACGATCGAAAGAAGGTCGCCCATCTGAAGGACATGATCAAGGAGAAGAAGCCGTCGATCGTCAAGTGCGAAGCGGACAGACTGACGCTTTACGTTGCGAATAAGGGGGAAAATTGGCTCACGTCCGATAAAGACTGGCTACCGTCACGGGACCCGGACGTGAAGCTTTTGAAGCAAAACCAGACTCCCGATGGAATCAGTGCGATTATGACTGAATCCAGAGAGATGGATCCAGCCGATGAGATTGGTGACGTGTTTGCAAGTGCGCCGACAAAGAAGGTCATTCACGTGCTGGGCAAACTGCCGGATCAACAAGCGGCTGCTCCGATCGACGAGTCAGCCTCGTTGGCACCAACTACCATACACCGTCACCCCGAACGTCTCAAACGATGGGCTGCGATCAATGCAACGTTTCGTCAGAAGAATCAAGACGCGAACCAGAAGACTAAGAGTGAAGACACCAAGAACACAAACAAAAAGCGGAAAAATCACGATATGGACAAGCCTATGAGCTATTCGGCTTTGGAGTGGAAAGATATCGAAGGTATTTTCAATTTCGAGTCTTACGAGCCTGAACCAAGCGATGTTCCTGACGCTGACATCGAGCTACTCCTCGCTCGTATTGTCGACATGCGGTCACTGTATGGAGAAGTTACCGACGGGAAAGAGGCCAAGCGATTATTTTTTATCGCCCCCATYCTTGAGACAGTCAGTCGTCTGCTCAGCGGTGTCCAGATCTTAGTCGAAGAGGACGTGGATGGAAAGAATGTACACCTTACAGGTCACTTCGMGTTTGTGCTGCAGCGTCGTGACTCGAAGAAGAGAATTTGCATCGTCGAAGCAAAACGTGAAGAAATGTTGAAAGGAATGGCTCAGAATGTGACGGGGCTGGAAGCACTGGCTGATGTCGAAGAACTTAGTGTGACGTATGGCATTGTGACGAATTATCTCGAGTGGAGGTTCTTAATCAGCGAAGACAAGAGGGTTCGAAAGGGTATCTGCTCACTCGCTGCAAAAAATACACTACCGTCGTTCGAAGGATTGAAAGAAATCGTTGGGATAATCTGCAGGATGCTACGTGATGAGTAGTCTGATCTAATTGCAATACAGCTTTCCTGTTGATCTTGGTTGCGGTTGTTTCCTCTTGGTGTCGCTATCTCGCGCGGTCGTCGCTTACCTGTGGCTTCCTGTGATTTCAAAATAACCTCAGTTGAGGTTTTATGTTGAGTTCCGAGGTTCCGAAACCGAGTTCCGAACCGGTTCCAAAACGATGTCGTACTTACTAGAGCTGCTGTGATGCTTCAATTCAATAGTGAATTGCAACGAATTGGCGACTTGTGGGAACTCGGGTTCCAAAATTTTCGGAACCAAATTTTAATAACTAGAAGGGCTGTGGTTACATTGACATCTTGTGCTGGTGCTCGGGTTCCGAGTTCCTATACTTATAGAGAGGGGGTAGGGTATAGAAGAGAACAGAGATATGGAGAGACAGTGTAGAGATTTTTTGTGGAACTTGGGAACTCAGTCCCGCATTGGGTATAAAACCTACCATGATCATAATTGGTGGGGTTACATCGGTTCGGTGACATGGAACCGGTTCAGATCATGTTTGGGAACTTCACGCACTACTGTATTCTAATAGCTACAATCACTCTGGTGGTCCGTCGTTTGAAGCGACTAGTTCCGAGGTTCCGAGGAATTCACATTAGGTTTTAGTAACTTCGCGCGTTCTTTCTCTTGGCGTACGCTAGTGGACGGATGTATTGGATTAGGTTACGTCGTCCGCTCAGCCTGTGCAAGAAATGACATCTTGAGTACCCCTAGACCCCCTTAGAGACCACGTTAATGTACAGAATTGTAATTTGGGGGAAGTCTCGTGAACGGTCACCAACCAGTTGCTTGAGGAGTGCTGGCTTGAGTCGGTTTCTCGAAGTCGCATGCAACATTTTTGTGGGCGCCAACGGAGAAGCCAGGTTGGGGCATCCGGTCTTCATGCGCTTGTTGAAGATGAAACAAGTTGGAGGTTGTCGTGTGACTCCGTAGTATGGGTCAAGCGGCACCAAATAATTGATGGGAGCATCCTGACGGGACGTGTGTGAGCACGCTTCTCTTATTACGGAGAGTTAAAGGTGTCAACGTAGCGAGACCTCACGTGTGTCGCTGTTGACTTCAGTTGAGTACCTGTCGGTGACAAAAGTTGTCGTGCGGCCATGGGAGTAAGTGACCACGTCGTCCGCGTCTTCTCAAGGGCATCCAGCACTTCTGGTGGTGGAGGTGAAAGGGAGCTGACAGACCGCGGGATGCGAGATCCATCATCCACCTTCAGATCTGCTTCGATGGCAGGGGGAGGCTTCAGCTCGTGATAACGTTTGAGATCATGCGGAGACGCTGGTGGTGAATCTTCGTTTTCACTTGAACCGTTGTCTCCAAAACTGTCATCGCTTTCGACTTTGTCTTCATTGTGAGTCCTCCCCATCTCATGGTTTGCTCCACCTCTGAAAGCGGAGAGACCCGTGCTCAACAGCAACCAGTCCTGGTATAGTTCAAGATCAGATTTTGTCAACCATCGACACTTTGCTTCGTTACCTTCCAGGATTGCTGTGGTTTATCATCCTTCGGCATCTCACTGGCAACGTTGTCTTCTTCGGCAACAGTTTCATGATCTGTGTTCTTCTGTAAATGAAGTAGTCGTCAGGTATACGTAGTGTAGTATCTTGATGAGCAACTTACATGTTCTGCAACTTCCAAAATGATCAATGTCGCCTTCATTGGGTGGCTTGCTGGTAACTCGTCGAATTTGTGTCGAAAAGGTGATCGTGTTCGCACGTTCTCTAATGCCGTTTGGCCGTAGTTATTTTTCGCAAGCACGTCCACACCATAATCGATCAAGATGCTGACACAGTCGGAGCTTCCGTCCCACGCCGCGAGATGAAGTGCTGTGTCTCCGTTGTTATTCACAGCTGCCAAATTTGCGGCACTTTGAAGTAGAAACCGTGTGCACTCAAAATGGCCTTGGAGGCACGCCATGTGAAGAGCTGTGTTTCCATCTTCATCTCGACTCTCCAAGTCTGCCGCGAACTCACATAGAAGCATAACGGCTTCGGTGTCGCCCAGCTCACAGCTATCAACAGCGAACGGTCAATCGGACAGAAAACCAGTAGTACGCGCACACACTTACGCGAGATGAAGTGGTGTCCCTTTTTCTGCTTGATCGCGGGCGTTTGATGAATAACCCTTGAGAAGTAAGGACTTGAGAGCATCTATCTCTCCCTTTCGAATGGCATCAAACAAAGTACTGGATGACTGATATGTGGCCGAACCAGTACTTTCAGCTCTTCTGTCTGCCGCATGGCTCATATTCTCGAAGAACCTATTCCAGACCGCATCTACGCGCGAAGGTGACACTTGCGAAGAAGGTTGGACGCTGTCAAATGGCTCCACGTTCGATGCTGAAACCTGAAGCTCCTGTGAATCCGCGTGTGCATTCACTAACAAGAGACGTTATCTATCGTATTCACACGTGACGTCTTTTTGCTTACCTGGAACACTTGTGACGCTGTCCGGAAGTGGGTTGTAGTCGGATGCAGAGGAGAGTGATGCTGGTGGGTTTGCCACAACAGAATTGTTGTTGACTGACAGGCTTCCCCTAAGCTGTTGAAGAGAACCAAATAGTCTTCTGTTTTCTGCAATTGTGTGCTGGATCTGCAACTCGATCGCTTCTTCGTATTGCTGTCGGTCAGCTCGCTCTCGTCGAAGTCGATCATGAGCAAGGCGAGCAACGGTTTCAAGCATGTTGCAACGCAACTGCAACGCATCCACTGAGTCGCGGAAAATGCGCGTGTCACGTTCACGTGCATCTAGGTCTTCTTTGGCTACTTGTAGCTCTTCACGTGCCTAGGAACCATCACATGAGCTACTTGCTTCCGCTTAGCTTCGATAGCCGTTCTGATCGTACCTTCGATAGTTGCTCTGACAACTGTTGATTATGGGAAACCATTACTTGGCCTTGAATTTTCTCGGCATCTACCCTGGATGTCAGCTCCTGGGAAAATGAATTGTCAACAATTCGAACTTTCAGAGCGAAGAAAAGAACCGGAAACATACCCGAACTTTTTCCTGCAACGCGCTGGTATCAGCAGCCACGTTCATCTTGTACCTGAAAAACAACTCTGTTGCAGAAGCATCATAATCTGAAATGTAATGAAGAATTAGTATTTGACAAAAATCACATACTGAACGCCACGTACCTTGAAGAGCATATTGGAGACGAGTTGCCAACGTTTCCGAGTCCTCAACCCCAGTCGATGGTGATGTAGACTGTGGATAGGTGTGTGCCGAGCCATGATATGAGTGTACATGCTGCTGGAGGAGTTGAGCGCACTCAACTTGATTTTCCATAATGCTAACCACGAGCGCACTCCTTCCTTGGACATCCTCTGCTTCTGGTGAAGCTCCATACTGCAGCAACGCACTGACTCCAGTAGTATAACCAAGCTCTGCAGCAAGATGTAGTGGTGTGCTATCCTCTGCATTTCCAAGGCTCAAAATTGACGAATCATACAACTCGAGCAAATGAAAGAGAACTGAATCGCTTCGCGACATCACCGCGATGTGGAGCAACGTGTTTCCAGTGTCATCGCGCGCGCCGAGATCAGCACCATAATCCACCAGCATTTTCACAAGATCCACGTGATATGATTGGCAAGCGATCATCAATGGAGTGACATCGTGACGGCTTCGGGCCTCCACGCTTGCGCCATAATTCAGAAGTGTGACGGCTGCTCTGACGTCACCATTCTCCACTGCAACATGCAGCGGTGTCAGTCCATCCACATTCACAGCTTGGACATCCATTCCTGAGCGTAGAATGTCCTCTAATTGCGAGGTCCAGGGCTCAACACCGGCGACGGCATCAAAAAGTGCTTCGACAGTAAAAGACTTGTGTGCATGGTGAGTCTCTAGCACTGGAGCAGGTTCGGCAGGCATCGTCCACTGAGACTCTTGCGTCTGAGAGTTGAAGTAATACGGCGTTCCATTTTCTGTCAAACATCGAACCCAAGGATTGACGGCTCCAGCTTGTGTTTGTGCCGTTCCTTCGGCAGCGATATTGTGCACATCGAGAGTGTGTTCGACGGCAAGCTCACGCACAATCGCGCCGACTGGTGTTTCGAGCAGCATGGTGGTGGGTCTTGGATGACTAGCATCGCGAATATGTTCCTTTTTTGACCCTTCCATCTCTCCGACAGAACCATTCAACACGTCTTCAGCTGTCGTTGGCTCCGACAACGGCACACGAGGAGGCGGTTCAACCACAAAGCGTTGCCCGACGATCACGAGCGCATCGTCTTCGATCTCAATACCGTCGTCGCCACCAGTGTCTTCCTCTTCCGCATAACCAAGACCATCATCATCTTCTTCTTCTTCATGCGTTGTTTCGACCCCATCTTCATTCGCAGATATGGTGAGGTGATCAAGCACAGCAAGCTCATCGACCTCAGCTGCATCATCTGCTGACGTCGCCTGGCCACTTTCCAGCAGCATGTCTCCATTCTCCTCCGCAATGGCGCCTTTAGCCATTGACAGCGTCGGAATGCGCAGCACACTCCCACCAGCGTTGTGGCCACTTCCCGGCTGTAGATCACTCGGGACTGGAGTGCCACGCCGACGCTGGCTCAACCACTCATTCCCAGCCTCGACGCGTTCATTTCGCGACTCCATGTGGCTCAACTCATAGCCATCTATCACTTGCACATGCTCGTCGTCGTGCGGTTGCTGGTGGTCTTCCGCCATGGCATCGCTGCTCCCGCGCTCAGTCATGGCGAGTTCTCTTCTCAACATCCAGCTTCAACAGCCGCCGCTGCAGAGTGAATGCGCGGGGAAACCATAATGGTACCCGTTATGGTGAATATTCACCACCGAGTACCTGATCAGTGCAACCGAAACGTAATATGTACCCGTCCGCGGGAACTACTGTAATCACCCGCCTGCACCCGCTGACGCCAACGCCGACGCTGCATGGAACGACCCGAGCGAGTGAGCTCATGGCGGACGCGGGCAAACCGATCTTCGCCGTCGCGGTCGTGCGTGCACATCGCTCTTCGCCTGGTTGTGTGCCCGCGCAAAGCAATGAGGAAGCATGGCTCCGCGACGAGGTCGAGTTCTTGCAGTCCACGTGTGCTACGCTGACGCGCGAGGACCTGCTGGCGTGCGGACGGCTGTTGATCGCATCACTGGGCACCCAAACGGCGTCAAGCGCCACGACGCACGAGGAGTTCATTATTGAGGACGCAGATGACGATGAAGACGAAGAAGAAGAGGTGTTCAACCGCGACGCGGACGTCATTGGCTTCCGCGAAGGCGACGTGAACCGCGGGCACTCGAGCGATAGCATCGCCGCCGGCAAAAGTGGCGGCGCTGGTCGTAATGGAGCGAGTTCGAGCGACGATATGTGCACGTTCTTTCGGTTGCCGATGTCGCACGCCAAGTTCCTGATAATCCGTGGTGTTGCCTGCGCGGACCCACGCTTCAAACGCCGGTATTACGTGCAGCAGGCCGTACGGTTCGTGGTGCTGTTGTCCAACGTGCCCTTCCAGGCGTATTTGAAGGAGAAACTGCGCGTCATTGCTGAGAACTTCTTCAAGCAAGAAGAGAACTTTGCCAGCAACGAGACGCTGCTCATGTTCCACGCCACGCTGTGTGCTACCAATTTCGAGGACCTGCCGTACCGAGAGCTCTTTGTTGGCCTGCCGGTGGTATCGCTCGTTCGTCGCGTCGGCAAAGATCTGCTGGCAGTGCTACGGCTGCTGCTGTTGGAGGGACGGGTCGTGTGTTACTCGGCTAATCCGTCGATCGCCTCTGCAGGCACATTAGCGCTCCTTGCCTTGCTGCCCGGCGTGCTCGCCACCGATGCAGAGAGCTCGTCGCGGTCCATCAAAGTGGTGCTGTATCGACTTCGGCGCTACGGTATGCCGTTCTCGCTCTTCAACGAAGACTTCGTGCTACAGCCATGCTTTGTTGCTCAGGACCATAGTGCTGTGTACGCGTCGAAGGGATTCCTGGTCGGTACCAGTGACCCGCTGTTGCTGAAGAATCCACAAGCAAACTTGGATGTCATTGTGGATCTGGATACCGCAGATGTGGTCGCATTTCCGACGCTGAAGATGGAGCATGCGTTTGCATTCGGGGCGGCAACGGCCGCATTTGTGGACAGCCTAGCAGAGCGATTTGGAAGGAACCTGGACAGCAGCGGCGCGAAGAAGCTGTTCTGTGACAGCAACGTGGGCACGCACATGGAACTGGCGCACTCTGATGTCGACTGGGTCTTACGGCAATTTCAGAACTACTTTGAGCATTTTCTGGAGGTGGCTTTCAAGGAACTGTTCGGTGGGAAGGCAACCACGAATGGCAAGTTTGATGCATCGCACCCGTCCATCCTCAGTTTGTTGGAGGGACTGGCAATTCCAGTATTTGGAGAGCATTCCACCTTTCATGGTGAATACGGCAGGGGCTGGACTGAAGCGTGGCAGAAGAGCAACAACTACGAAAACTGGATTGGCGCGCACCGATTAGAACGCCGAAGGTCGACGATCATCTCACACGCAGCTCCACCTCAGGAAGGAAGGGCGTCGTACACGTATCCAAACGGTGATGAATACGAGGGGGCGTTCCTGCAGGGAAGACGGCACGGATTTGGAGTCTACGTAGAATACGTGACGAAAAACCAATACGAAGGGGACTGGGTGAACGACAAGCGCCATGGCAAAGGCATCTTGAGCTCGAAAGCCAATGGCTATATCTACGACGGTGACTGGAAAGACGATCAGCGGAGTGGCCACGGCCACAGCTCACTGAAAAATGTTGAGAACTATACTGGCTCGTGGGAACGCAACCGATTTCATGGGATTGGTGTATACACCAACGCTGAAGGAGACATCTATGACGGCGAGTGGTGGTTTGGCGTGAAGCAAGGCATGGGGAAGCTGACCGTCGCGTTGCCGAAACGAAACGATGAGTTCGGCGGTGTGAAGCAATACATCGGCGAGTGGAGAAGCAATCGCTTCCACGGTACTGGTACGATCCATTTCATCGATGGTACCGAGTATGTGGGTGAGTTCGTTGATGGGAAGCGTCATGGAAACGGGATCATGGTATCCCCAAATGGAGACAAGTACGACGGCCAATGGTGGAAAGGATTTCGTCATGGAGAAGGATCATTCTACTCCGCGAAGTCTGCCACAACAAAGGAAGGTACGTGGCGGAAAGATGAATTCGCTGATGGGATGTGGTTCATCCTATTCCAGAATGGCGATAAATACTCCGGTGAATGCCGTCGTGGTCGACCTTGGGGGGAAGGCGTCTGCAAGTATGCCAACGGTTCGTCGTACAGCGGTGGTTGGGTTGATGGATTGCGAGAAGGTGTCGGTGTTTGCGTCAATGCTGACGGCACCATTCTGGAAGGAGAGTGGAAGAACAGCTTGTATGTGCGCGAAAATAAGAAAGCGTCACAGCTGTACGACGTCTCCCTCGGCGGATCCTCCAGTAAATTGAACATGCTGCGCCGTGTGCAGTCTCCGTCCACCACGCTGCCACCTGAGGGTGGGTTCCATACGCACGTGTCTTCCAATGGTGATATTTATGAAGGCAACTTTCAGGATCATATGCGTCATGGCTTTGGGGTGTTCACGGAGCGAGCGACGGGAAACGTTTACGAAGGAGAATGGCAACGCAACTGTCGCCATGGCAACGGTGTCCTAACGTCAGGAATGAAGGATTTCATTTACGACGGTCATTGGGAACATGATATCCGCAATGGATACGGTCATTGTGTCATCCGTGGCTGTGAGACGTACAGCGGTAATTGGACGGACAACCAATTTCACGGAATGGGGAAGTACATTGATGCTGAGGGTAGTGTGTATGAAGGCGAGTTTGTGCGAGGCAAGAAGCATGGCGTCGGCAAGCAGACATCAACCGGGAAGACGGAGTCGTACAGTGGAGAATGGAAAGACGGCCATCGTCACGGAATCGGTGACGCCACATTCACAGATGGATCGCATTACACGGGCAGTTGGAAGTTCGATTTGCCGGATGGCGAAGGCACAATGTTGATGCCGGACGGCGAAAAGTACGTGGGGCAGTGGCGAAACGGCATGAAGGAAGGTGCCGGTGTGCTCCAAGTGGCATCCACGCGTACCACCAAAGACGGGATGTGGGTGGCGGACGAGCCTGTGGATGGCGAGTGGACCATACATTTCCCAGACGGCAGTAAATTCACGGGCCACTGCGTCAAGGGGCGCCCACATGGGCGAGGAGTGTGCAAGTACGCCAACGGCGACCTCTACGACGGTGAGTGGGTGAACGGCAAACGCCATGGCATCGGTTCAGGCTTCTTCGCCAACGGCGAGAGCTTCGTCGGCGAATGGGAAAACAATCATGTGTCGCTGCATGGAAATGGCAAGCTCATTTTGGCCGACGGAACTGTCCATGTGTATGCCAAATAGACCAGCTGCCGCGATAGAAAGGTCACTCCCTCCACGCATTCCACGGCGCAGACGAGAACAGAACCCAACGCAGCTGGAGATCCGGACTCGGCTGGTCTCTGCGATGAATGGATGGTGCCCATTGGCTATTTGCGCACATGGCGCGGCATGGCAGGCATCGCCACATGTTCTCTGCGAGGGCTCGTATTTTGAGCATCCCAGCCCAGCATCTGATGCCAACCAGCTGGCCAGCGCAAGGCGAGGAACTGGCGTGCCTGAGGCGGGTGTGTGTGTGTCATTGAGCGCTTGGGACGACCAACAAGCTCAAGCCGCTGTCTCGTGAGCAGCGCGTGCGCGTGTTGGAAGAAGCAAAGGAAGGAAGTGCATGATCAGCGGGCGATATACGCTGCTTCTGCATCCTTGTTTCACTCAGCGATCGTAAATTGAGTTGCATCCGCGTCGTGAGGGAAATTTTGGCGGCGCGAAACAACTTGAGAAGGCTTTGGAGCTGCGCTCGTGGAGCAGCGTTCGCAGACATCCATGAAGCTAGAGGAGCAGTTGCTCTATGCGAAGCTTAGCGCGCAAGTGTGCTCGACATGCTTCAGCAGCTTCGTTGGCGCGCACCACATTTTGAAAATGACAGTGTACAAGAACTCTCGACATCACGGCATCCAGTCAAACAACAACGGGTGGACAACGAACGGGAGCAGCCGTCGAAACGACCGCGCGGGGCCGTCCGTGTCAACGCGCATCCTCCGAGCGTCATGCTTTTCGGAAATGACTTTTTCAATCACAGGCGCGATCGTTACCGGGATCAAGATTTTCTCCCCATCGAATGCCAACACTTTTCAGCTCACGTTCTGGGCTCGAGCCCCTCACTGGTGTTGTCAAGTCGCGTCGTTCATGTGGATGGGGACACTGGGTTTGTACATCGTGAGCAAACGGCGGAGCGAATTCGACATCGCAATCGCGCACGCCGTTATTTGGACCTCGGTGCTTCTCTATTGGGTCTTGGAACTGTACGCCAGATATTATAACCGAGACTCGCTGGTTGAAGTGGCCACCGCTATCTGGAAATTTGTGGCGACGGGATCGTTCGTGATGGTTTGCGTCTGCTGGGGCATTTTTGCAAATCGATGGCGCCAATTGCCGAGGAAGGGTTCCTATGTCATCTCGAAGCTGCTCTCCTACACAATATCCTTCACGGTATTTGTGTCTCCGATTATTGTGGTGGAATTGATCAATGGAATCCAGGATAAAGGCACAACGCAGCAACTGACGTCGATTCTGCTCGCCCTGTGGCCTACGGCTAACGCGATGGTCTACCTGACAAGACCCACATGTTGTCTTCGACTTTTCCAGTCACGCTTTCCAGCCGATGATGTGTCCAACTCTCGCCGTGGAACGAAGAAGCCGGTGAATATTGACCCCGCAATGCATGAACTCAAGGGGCTTGAAATCGGAGACAAAATCGGCGAAGGCATTGCTGTCGTTTACAAGGGAAAGTGGCGTGGTGCTGACGTCGCTGTGAAGATGAAATCACTGATGCTGGATCAGCATGATCTGCAAGAATTTCAGAATGCGTGCAACTTGGAGATCCAAGAAGAAGCCACGGTCATGAAGATGTTGTGCCACCCGAACATCGTGCTGTTCATGGAGGCCGGGTTCTACAAAGGTTCAATCTGCATCATCAGCGAGTACTGCGCACGCGGTTCTCTGCGCGACGTGCTAACAACTTCCAAGGGAAAAGACCTAAGCTGGCAAATCAAGCTGCGACTTGCATTGGGCATAGCGCATGGCATTCAGTACTTACACAATGCGAATCCGCCGATGATTCACCGTGACCTGAAGAGCCCCAACGTTTTGGTTGATGATTCGTGGCATGCCAAGATCGCAGATTTTGGTACTTTGCGCTTTGCAGAAATCGTGTCATCTCTTCGGAACTCTGGAACGATGAAGACACCAGATTCACTGGTGATGACCGGCCTTGTTGGAACCACCAGGTGGATGGCACCTGAAGTTATACGTGGAGAGAAAGTCTACACCAGCAAAGTCGACATCTACAGCCTCGGTCTGATCTTGTGGGAAATTATTGACGGCAAGTTACCATTCTCCGACATCAAATGGAATACCGAAATCGAAGAGTTTGTGCTCAAAGGCATGCGTCCAATGGTTCGAAGCGAGAAGTGCCCGTTGCGGTGGAAATTGCTGATCGTGACCTGCTGGCAAGCAGATCCACTACAGCGTCCAACAATCCAACAAGTTATTCACAGTCTGCAACGTGTTGCCCGCGAAGAAATTTGGGACAAGAACGGCCCTTGGAATAATGGTGCAACTCGCCATAACCGCAGCATCAGCAGTCAATCCTCTTCCTCTTCGTGCTCATCCTACGAATCGTCATCATCGTTGGCTGAGTCGATGAAGCCATTCCAGAGCAGCAAACGTCCAAAGCCACCACAGGATGCCAGCTACTACCTGCAGACCCCGCCAAGCTCGGTGGAATCGAACAATGACTACCTTGCCATTGCTATTTAACTGTCCATCCGTAGATGGAAACAAACCAATAAACCACACCCATGCCACACTGCTGTATTGTTCTATCAATCGCACTGTGCTGTCGTTACTGCTTGCTGTTGAGGCAAATGGCCACTCCCGCGAGGATGAGAACCATTCCTCCGTATGTCCCTGGATCACAACATGTACGCCGTCAGTGCTCTCGGGATTGTGAGATTATGCCATTCAAAATGACTCACAAGCAGGTCGTCGGGGCTTTTCACCCATGAGTCGACTCGTAATTGCCGTGAAAACAAACGTGAGAGAATTGCAAATGGGAACGGCGTTCGAGATGTCTACATCAGCCGGCGCGTCAGCTCATACGCGATCCGCATTCCAGACACACTCAGGAGTCGGTTGCTTCACCTGACGAGCCAAGGAGGTAGACATATGCCGCCGAGCCGCTCTGATTCAGCGCAAATGGCAAGATGAACTGTGTGTGACATGTGTCAATGTCGCGTCCTCTTCCCTGCCAAATACACGCTTCGCAGCGCAACTTACGCGCCAGTTTTTGGCAAAACCAACCACTTGCTTGCCGAACTCTGGCAGAGAGTTATCTTTGCGTATGTACGGGGCGCCTTCGTTTGTTCCTGAGGTCATCAGGCGTGCCGTGATGTCAGCAACATGGCGCCGCGGCAGTTGGCATTGACATGCGCACCTTTCTTCATGAGCGGATTTGTGCACCCCCATAGCGCCCCCACAAACAAGAAGGAAAGAAACGTGCCTGTCCAACAACAGCAACCAAGCCATGAGCACACATACGCACAAACCACCACCAGCTGACGTTTCCGACGCACTCACGCCGCTGGCTGTCGCCTCCGCATCCGGCGTCATCGCTCCCCACGTTGTTTGAACAATGGCATCCATAATTGTCCTCAACATTCGGTGTGTTCATATTTGGGAGTCAATAAATTCTTGGGGGGTCAAAGTTCACAACAGAGAGGGGCTAGGGTGGCTTCACCCACCACGTCAGCAGGCAAATGGGTGCTCAACGCAACGATCAAAATTCTGCTTCGCTTAATGCGCGCGGACGAATAGGCTACGAATGAGCACATGGAGGCCGCAAACAAGCGCGCAACGCAGGAGGTAAAACAAAATGCAAAAAAGGAAGCCGATGGACGACTATACGGATCGCTCAGTAGTCTCGCTCGATGTTGGCGAACTGGAACTCGCCGTCTTCAAAAGGAGTCCAGCCGTACTTGATGTCTTTGGATGGTGAGCGCAGTTCGTCGTTGTGAACGAAGAAAAGTGTGCCGAGCAGCTCCGGTAGCCTGGCGTAGCACTCGGCATCTGTGGCTTGTGGATCCCATTGTAACTGGAGATCTGCGTCCATGATTGCATTGAACTCTTCCAAGCTCTTCTGCAAACTGACGCTTACGGAGTTGGCCAGCAACGTTGAGAAAACCAGTGGTGATGCTCGAGGAATGACATGTGCCCGCGGTAATCGCGTCAAAGAAGACCTTGAGATTTGTCGCTCGAATAGCAGCGTTGGTTCCGAGTCTCCAAATTCCAGTGTCTCATGTGCGTGCTTGTCAACCAACGCGTCTGCTTCGAGCCACTCAGCACAGGAATACAGCATCGCCTCTACGGTGTGTGTAGGATACAGGATACAGCGCCAATGGCAGTGCGCAGTAGCACGAGTACTCGCGTGAGATCGGCGTCGCTGTCGGATCTTTGACAAATGGGAATGCCCTTCCACCTAGCGGCGCCGTGAGATGTTGCACGCGGCTCACGCGAGTGGGTTTTTCTTCTTCGTGATCTCTCCGACAAGTATCTGGTGGAAGGGACGCGCGACGCGACCAGCCCATGCGCTCAGCGCTGATAGCAGCGCCATGAGCTGACCGTCGCCCTGCCTGGCGGCCGCGTTGGGAGCGCACCAGAACCCAGGCAGCGACGTCCGTTTCGCATTCTCGCAGCACGTTCCGTGTTTCTTTTCATCGAACGAGTTGGCATCAATAATTTGCAGCGATCGATGCGATCATGGTCGCGGGCTTCTTATTCCTGCGTGGCAGCAACGTGATAGATAATAAAGCCACCAGAGCGCTCACTCGGACGGAGCGGATCCAGCCAGCATTTCCTTCCAATTTTTTTTTCTTCTGTGCTTCTTTCCAACGAGCCGTTATCAGCCACAAGAGCGGTGCGCGAACAGGCCATGCACGGCCCGAAAAGTCACACCATGACGCTTTGACCACGCAGTGACCTCCAAACGTCACCGGCGACCAAGAGAGCTGGTGGCGGCGCCGCTTCAGACCGACACAATTATGGTCAATTATTGACGAGCCACCATTATTGTGGTGTGCGCCACACCGGCAGGAGAGTTGAAGTGGCGACCGATGCGACCAACGCCATGGCGGCGGCGGTGAGTATGGCGGGAGCATCGGATGGCGCGGGATGTAGGGGGATCGTCACGAAGAGACTGACCGCTTGCTGTTGCTGGATGGGTAGGTGAAGCCGGTTGGCGTGCTGCTGGAAGACCTTCGCCCGCGTCGACGCCAGTCGAAATGGGAACTGCAGACGGATGAAGACGGCAACTTCTACTTCGTCAATGCGTTGACGGGCGAGACGACATGGGAGATGCCAGAAGAGAACAACGAAGGTGACGAAGATGCGGACGATCTGGCTGAGGACGGTGATGGCGACGCTGGCTTACGAAGGCCTGAGACTGTGCTGAACGAGGTGGCGACCCCGAGCGAACCGAAGGTTTACTCCCGGTTCGACATCGCCATCGGCGTCGCGGAGTGCATGATTGACATGATCGAGAAGCTCGAACAGAATGCCACACCTGTGTCGACGAAGAAGAAGAAGTTTGTGTCGCCAGCAGCCGAAGCACGCCACAAGAAGAACCAAGTCAAGCTGGACAAAAGGAAGAAACGCCTGCACGACAACGCCTTTGCAGTGTATCTGAAGATCATCGTCCCGCCCGTACAGACTGATTCTGCTAAGGCTGCGGATGCGGCAGAGGCATCACCGCGATCTAACGCGGATAAACCGCGATCCGTTGGTTCCCTGTTCACACAGGAAGACAGCGATCGATGGACGCGCGAGCGGGATATGGAAAAAGTGCAAAAGCGGTTTGGAGCACGTCAGGCACGTCAAGTGCACCAGAAGCACGTATACGATCTGATGTTTCATCAACACATGCTCAAGCAATTTCGGACCGACTTGACCAAACACTTGCTCAGCCAGATCACCTACAGCAGCGACCTCCGAAAGCAAGGTGTCTTGTTGATGTCGACGCCGCAACAGTTACTCGAGTTGGAACAACAACGCATGAAGAAATTGGAGCCGGAGCTTGCTGAGAAATACATTCAGGATCGAGAGCAACGAAAGCGTGAGCGGGAAGAGCATATCGACGAAATCTTCGAAGCCGCAGACGAGTGCCGAGTTGGGCGCCTTCATGTTCTGCAAGTATTATTCGCGATCTTTACACACGAGTACGTCATTTGGCATGGAGGACTTTTTCGAACATGCGAAACCTGACGTTTTATATCAGCTCTGTTCAAAATTGTGCGCAGAAAGTCAACGGACTTGCTGCTTTGTTGAACTCGACGGATTTGCAGCAATTTGTTATGGGGTTTGTGTCTCGATCGAGAATCGAAGAGTATCTTGTCTCTCGAAGCGAATTCCATCAGTTCGTGGACATCATAGAAGAAGTTGTGGATCATTTTGCCAGCGTGAAAGCTGCGGTTGAAGATGCAGAGAACGAGATTGAGGCTACCCTTGAGGCAGCCGCTCTTGCTCCAGGGACAAGCGCCGTCCGAGCGCGCTTAGGAATGGTATCAAGACGGAAAGTGGAGGAAGAGCTTGCGCTGCTTAAGGAGACAGAGGCACAGCTAAATCTAGATCGTGCTATCAAGATTCGCGCAGCTCTCGCTGTGCAAGAAGAATCCTACGTATTGCCAAAAGAAGAATGGGAGAAATTCCACCACCACAGATTCATTCGACTTCAAGACACAAACAAGTTCGGTTGCTGTCTATGCCGCAGGAGAAAGTGGGAAATTGCACGACGTGAACAGGAGGAATTGGAAAGCGAACATCGAAATGGATGGTCGTCACTTCTTTCGAGACGTCAAAAGGAAGAGGAGATTCGACTTCTGGAAAAGTATGGAATTATCGAACCGCGAAAAGCAAAAATTCCGACAGAGCCCGACCCAAGCTCATCACAATCAATCTTCGACGCAACATCACCGCGAGATATTTCGCCCTCTACTGACATCCCTCTTCAATCAAGCGCATGGGTTGCACCTGGTGTCGATGAAACAATCGCGGAAGTTTTGAAGTACATGATTGGAGTCGTTGAGCGTGTCATGGACGATTCACGGTTACCGAAGAAAGCACCTCCACGCGAACACAACAAAATTATTCATCGGACGGCATCGCTGTCACCCCACAAGGGCAAAAAGCACTCAGCTGGTGAACCCGATGCTCCAAAATCACCGCAAGAAATGGAATTAGAGAGTGTGATGAAAGTTTTCGAGAGTGAAGAACTTGAACGAAAAGCGATGTATATGGAAGACGTGACAATGCAGCTTTACCTCGAACGAAATCGGCGAGCACAAGAGCGTCCATTCTTGCGTGCACAGGAAGTGGCGCATAACGCATACATCCGCCTTCTGGAGCATTGCGCGTCCCCTCCTCCGTTCCTGTATCGCTTGCAGTTTTACCGGTGCCTTGCGTTCCACCCACCCCAGCGACTGACTGTACAAATGTACGACGGAGCTGAAGCCACTACCAACATGTTCTCAAACCACTACATTGTGCAAACGATACCATGTCGGAACGAAAGCGAAGGCACATATATTTTCAAACAAATCAAGGCTCTTGAGGAAAAAGTAAGGAGTCAATTTGTGGTGAAAATCGCGGCCGCCATGAAACACACGTTTCAACTGTTTGCCGACTCTGGTATGCTGGTTGAGTGCTGGCCAGTGGTGTTCGTGGTTCAAGAGTTTTATTGGCAAGGCCGATGGATTGATCGCTTCTCTACTTCGGTATCACAGAACTCGTACGATCAAGTAGAACGTACAGTTTTGGCACTTTGTCGTGATCTGGCGTCGGGTTTGGCATCCATGCACAGTGCAGGTATCCTTCACCTTAATCTGAAGCTCGAGAATATTTACGTTGGTCCAGATGATCGCGTGCGGATATCAGGTTTACTTGGATTCAAGGCTGGATTTCAAGAAGCAGACTTGCTGTGTGGGCGCGTTGAGGATTGCATCGACTACGCCATTGCTCCACCGGAAATCACTGAGCGAGGGCAGATCACTGCGAAGGCAGATGTTTGGATGCTCGGCTGCATTTTGTATCATGCGCTCATGCTCTGGCAGCGGAAGCAGCTCGGACTGGAAGAGAAAGCACCTTTTACGTTGAAAGCCATGCACGCGAAATCTGTTGCTGACATTATGCGGGAGCTCCCGGTGCACGCCAATAACTGCGTTCGATCTCTCCTACGGATGACGCTGCAACGCACCGCCTCGCAGCGCCCACCAATGACCCAGATCGTAGACTTCATCTCTTTCTCCTCAGGCGATAATCCTATGAATTCCTGACTCGCGCTCGGTCACGCAGGTATTTGATGGGTCAAAAGTTGAGCACACTGCCCTTAAACCGTTGCAGCTCGCTGTTCCATCATGTATGTTGGTGACCCTTCGCTCGCCGTTACGACTGAGCGCGAATGCGTCGGCTCGGTGATTTGCTGGGGGCTCACCCTGCCGCTGCAGCAGCTAACTTGGAGCCACAGCGTTGGAGGATTTGGCCGGCTGTGCTATTGTTTGTGCTCCTCGTCTTGTCGTCGCCACCGCCGCCGGAAACGGCGCGCACTGCGCCTCGTTGAGAGAAGACGGCAGCTCAAGGCCGCGAAGATCGATCACGTCGGTGGCCAAAGCAAGTCGTGAAGTGCAGCTTCTGGTCTTAAGCGAGAGGAGTACACGTGTGTCGGCATGCGTTCATCCAGTGAGCTTACCCGCCACGTCACGCTGAAGGAGCTGTTCCATGCCGCCCAGCACGACGACTTCAATGCCGTGCGTGACTACCTCCAAGTTCTTCTCCACGAGCAAGCTGAGCCCAACTCACCAGACGACGTTCGCGCAGTCATCCGAAGCTTGGTCGAGCCGAAAACCAAGAACACGCTGCTACACTATGCGTGCGACAACGGCAACCTCGACGCGTGCAAGTATTTTGTGATGTGCGATGGCATGGTCGACATATTCTTGAACGAACCAAATGTGTATGGCCACACGCCGTTGTTTTACGCTGCGAGTAGTGGCAAACTGGCATTGGTCAAGTGGATGATCTCCAATGGCGCCGACATTGATACTGACTACAGTGATCATCAAAATGTATCGCCGCGTGACGAAGACCAAGGCATTTTCACGCCCTTGCAGATTGCATGCTTCAAAGGTCACGAGGATATTGTCAACTTTCTCGTCGAATGCAACGCCGAGTTGTCTGGAACGCGTCGAAACGGCAAGACACCGCTCCACTTCGCAAGTTCGCAGAATCACAAGGCGATCGTTCGTATATTGCTGGAAGCTGGAGCTGATGCTCACGCATGCGATGCATTGGGTAAGACACCCGTGGACGTTGCCCACTCAAATGTGTTGTCTGCGCTACTGCCGGATCAATTTGGGCCTGGAAGTGACGAAACCAAGGACAATGGGCTCGAAGCTATTGCGGATGATGATGACGACGATGACAATTTCACGAGTGAAGGAAAAATCGCCATGGACATCGTTCGAGCAACCTTCGGTGGCGATGTGGCGCGGGGACTGAGAAGCAAGGACTGGAAGCTCCGCGTCAACGCCGTCAACGATGCCAATCTCCATTTTCAAAATGAGACCTCGGGCAAGAATGCAGCCAAGTCATTTGATAGCGCGTGCGAAGTGATTATTCTGGCATTAAACGACCCGATCTCGCAAGTAGTGTCTGCGTGCTGCACGTCACTCTTGAAGGGGGCCTTCAACACCATGATGAATGACAAGAGCTTCCATACACCGCAATTCCATAAAGACCGCCCGCGTATCGAAGAAATCGTCGGCGTTTTACTGCTCCGCGGTGCCGGATCAAACGAGAAAGATGCCAGCGAAGCTATCACTTGTCTGCTGTTCTTGGTTTGCAAAAGTATGGATATCACGAGGTACCTGACCGCAAAGATCACAAAAATCATTTACAGTCCGACTCAGCAACCCAATGGAGCTGAAAACGCCGCCAATGGTGGTACTGCCGGTGCTGTTTCCTGGCGTTTGCAGCTGGTGGCGCTCAAACTATTCAACACCATTGCTAGCCAATACCGCCTTGACCACGTCTCAAGCGGACTCAACTTCCAGGACGCCATGAAAATGAGCACCCTGTCGTTGGAGAATTCAAGTGTGCACGTTCGCACCGCTGCAGTCGACTTGTTTGTCCAGTGCTTGCTCCTCAGATGTGAACAGTCTGGTACGTGAGATGGACTGGTGTATCCCACATCAGGTACTGTGGACTGACCTACGCTTAATTCACATCAGACATGAGTGGAAGTCTGGAGGAAATGTACGAACAGATGAAGAACTGGAGTGATTCAATCTTCAAACAGCACAATCAGCCATACAAGCCATCTATCCAAGCAAAAATCAACTCTGGTCTGAAGAATGCGCTACAGAACAGCAAACGTCTGAATGTCAATGGGGCATCGATCACGTCACCAGTGCCGCAGGAAAGCGGTCGAGATGGAGGTGGTTTGCAGCGACCCAAAACACCAGGTGTATCTGCAGTTCGGTCTTCGCTGAATGGCATCGAGTCATTACAACAGAGCGCGATGAATCAGCCAAACAAAAGTGCACAGAAAGAAGACGATTTGCCGTACGCAGAGCCTGTTCAAGAGCAGCACAAAGAGCAAGCAACGATTGTGCAAGCATGCTTTGGAGAGAAGATCACACGGTGCTTATTCTCGTATGCGTGGGCTCCTCGTGTTGAGGCTCTAAGCCTTCTTCAGTTCCAAGTCGAGTCGCGACAACTCTCGTTTGATAAAGTCACGCCGGTCCAGCGCACATCGTTACTTCAAGCTGTCCAGAGGACACTGTTATTGGCGTTACAAGACCGCGTAAATGCTGTTTTCGAAGCAGGTGTTGCCTTGTTGATGGAGTTCACGATTTCGTTCGCAAATTCATCGTCTGTAGACGATAGCTTCAGCTATCAGGACATGTTTCGACCATTAGTGGCTCGCCTTATGACCAAACTTGGTGACTCCAAGACAAGACTGCACGTGACAAGCGAAGACGCACTGCTGCTGCTGTCACGGCAGTCTGGAACGATCGGTCCGCTGTTTGTGTTGGAAGAAATGATTGCGTGCGACCGCAACGCAGCGCATCAATCTTTGTCTGGCGTGTATCTGACCAACAAGCTCAATCTGATCGCGAAGCTTCAACTTGAGTTCGGTGTTAAGGAAAGCGCTGATGGCAATGGCTTGCTGCCAATCAAGCAAGTTCTTCAGCCAGCGTTGCAAGTATGCGAGCATAAGGATCAGAATGTTCGACAGGTAGCGCTGCAAATTATTGCGGACGCAGTGCAAATGGCTCGCAATGCGGCAATGCCGTGTGTGGACGCGTTGGCACGAGGTGCGCGTCAGAAAATCATCTCAAAACTGGTGGAACGTGGCGTGCTTGAGTCGGACTTGCTCATGGAAGAGATCGACGACTTCGAGATCAACTCTGAGCCCATTCGTCCAGGAACGGGTGGTGGAGTGCGGCCACCAACAGCGTCAGCCTCCGCGACCAAGCACAGACCCGCACTTGCAAACACGTCGCTGACGCTTGGCCCACCTCTCAGCTCTCAGAGCAGCAGTAGCGTGACCATGCAGGCCCCTGTTCTCCCTTATGGCACCGCATTGACGTCGGAGCAGCGTGAAAGTCACAAGGATATCATCGAAGCGTTTGGCGAAGAGCTCGTGAGATGTCTTCTGGATAAAGCTTGGGCCCAACGAGAAGCAGCCGTCCGGGAAATTGAGCGGCAGATTGCGTGCACAGTCAACGGGAAGAATCCCGCGGACAAGTGCCTTCCTAAGTCAGTAGAGATTCTTCGCGTGCTCTCGCGAGTGCTGGACATCGGTTTGAACGATACTGTGGCCCGCGTTTTCCAGTGCACGCTTCGGTTGTTCCAGATGGCCACATCCGAGTTCCTGCCGCTTATACCCGACATCGAGGATCATGTTGAAGACATCATGGAGAACACCGTCGGGTTGGTCATGCAGAAGCTTGGTGACACGAAGCAACGATTGCGATCCGACTGCTTCACTCTACTTCAGTCCATGGCTTCGTTCAAGCACATCGGGCACGCTCTCATGTGTCGTATGCTGGTGCAGAAGTACGAACAGTACGCAGCATCCACATCAACGCTGTCTCCGTTGGTGACAGGAGAAGTGATCAAGTTGCTCACAGTGCTGATTCGTGAAGCATCGAGCAATACGACACCAGGCAATACCGCCGCTCGCCCAGATCTCGCTGCGATCCTGCAACTCATTGTTCCAGCATTTGAAAACAAACATGTGGACATTCGGAATGGTGCCATTGCAACGTATGCCGCCATTTACGAGGCTACCAACGGCGGTACGACGTACTGGGGTGGTGAATTAGACTTGCAACGTGTGCTGGCGCTTGCGAAACCGGCAACGCGGGAAGCAATCACGCGCTGTGTCGTGCAGGTTGCGAAGAACCTGCCATCGTCGACTGCACCAACCGACAATTCTAACAACGCCCCAGAGGTTGATAGCGGCCGACAGCAAGCTCCAACGCTCAATGCGGGAAAGCTTGCAACCATTTGCAGTGACGAAGTTACAAATTTGCTCACATCGTCGTCAGCATTGCAGCGCTGTCTTGGGGTCGAGAAGCTCATTGATACCTTCCTCGCTACACCGCGCAATCCTCGATTCAAGGGAGCGTGGGAGATCAGTTGTCTGTTGGCCAAACAGCTTCTACTGGATGCCACACCTGCTGTGTGCTTGTCGGCTTTGGATCTCTTATTCGTACTGGTGACACCTCCGGGAAATGCTGGAGCGGCGACTTCGGAGTTTGCAATCCCATGGGGAGAGTGGGGCGTACATCTCATCCTCAGCTCAACTCTACGAAGTGTCGTTCAACAGGGCGGCAACGACAGTGTGAGAGTGCGCAGTCAAGTTCGTGAAGCACTAAAGCACATCGCCGCGAAAAACGCCGCTGGACACAACGCAGTCTGCAATGCGATCCTGGGCGCACCAGAGCAGAAGGATCTGAGCAACGAGACGTCCAAGCGAACGCGAAAGGTTGCGCTATGCAAACTCCGATGGCAGCTCCTGCTGCGTCTCGAGATCTTACTCGATCTCATCGCTGGCCATTTCAACAACGATCAAGCTGCGCCCAACGGCAGTGACAGTATGGCACGGCGAAAATCATCTTCTTCGCTTGGATCAGGAGGCAGCAGCAGTGGAAGCAGTCGAGGACCTGGAGACGCGTTGACGGTTGATAATATTGTGCCCTTTCTTGGGTCGTGCATCAACCACCCGAGCCAGCTTAATCGGCAGACGTGTCGGAAGGTCATGGACTTCCTCAAGAGTTCGCGCGCGGACGCATTGACCAAGTTCCTGCAAGAAAACTGTTCTCCATCACTTCAGAAAAAGCTGCAGTGTCTTCTAGTTGACGACTCCAGCGAAGGTAACAACGCTGACCATTTCAATGAGAATGACGCCACCTGCGTACGCGGAAGTCGCGCCTCACATGTGCGTCGCATTGCGGCACTGCGACCACCTCGATCAGTTCCTGTCGAAGAGAAGAACCTGATGGTGGATGTGTTCCCACCGCCACACTCTGCTCCAGGTAAGAGCAGGCGCTCGTCAGGCTCAAACGGTGACCTCGGCGACGTGGACGACTCGATGCAGACGCACCGAGGAGATCGGGATGATCGCACCGACTACCGACGAAGCGATGAGCAACAACTACAGCAAGTGCCGATCTGGTTGGACCAGAGCAGCAGTCGCAAGAGCTCATCGACAGCATTGAACTCGTCGTCTGTTCATCCTGTCGAGCCTGAGATGAGCAACATGACCGTCATGGGCGGTGGTGCCGTTGGCCTGGTCAAAGTACGGCGCAAGAGCAGCTTCCGAAGCAACAACATGGATGAAAGCGACCCACTCATGGCCAACACGCGCACTCCGTCCAAGTACCATTGAGGAGGCAGGAGCATCAGAATGCCACCTTTCATTTGTTGTTAGGACCTTCACATCTGAAATGCGAAACTGGGGAAAAAATTGAAACTAGCCTAAAACACTCAACTACCACTCGCGTCTCAATCGATGGTGATCGGCTCCGTCTTGGAACCTGTGCCTAGGGTTGCCGTTGTCTTCTTTTCACTGCTGCTATCTTCGCTTGCGTTTCCACGCTTGCTGTCGCCAAAGAAATCAAAATGACCCAACAGACCAAAGTGGTCCGATGGCCAGATGCCTTCAGTAATGGCGTCAGTCCCCACCATGTCGAGCTGCTTGAGCACGTCGTCTCGCGACGTTAAGCCAGCGCCTGGGAAGAAATACATGCGATCGAAGCGACTTTGATACGATGATTGCGTCACTAGACTGTTGCGCTTGCCGTCGAACGTGAAGCCGTTCTCTTCGGTATTGCCTGGTACCGTTAGCCACAGGTCCTTCCATCCTTCCGGTAACCCGAGCGTCGCCAAGTCCAGCGGCTTGTTTTCCTGATCTTCCTTGTCGTTCTCACCCGTTGATGACGCGTCCTGACCAGCCAACTGTGCCAAGTACTGCTTCTCTATCAATGTTGCGCTCTTGAGGAAGCAGGTGCGATGATGCCACTGCACGATCTCGACTGTGCGGCCATTAGGTAGTCGGTCCTTGGCAGACCGCCCCACGCGCTCGCTGTCCTTCGCAATAGCGAGGCTGCACTTGCGGCATTTGGAGCGACTTGTCTTGGCACGCTCCACCAGCAGCTCGGCCGCGGCGCCGAATTTGTCATCCAGCAGCTTCATGTCGGCGCGGAACAGGTTGGTGTCGCCCACGAACACAGCGCCCAAGCACGAGCCTGGGCGAGCGGCGTTGGCCGTCTCCACGTGCTCCTGCAGCGTCCGCAGACTCTGCTTGAGTTGCTCCACACGCGCACGCGAGTTCTGCGGCAGACTCTCCAAGTGCGCCGTGCCGACCACCAGTGTCGACGGTGGCTTGTTAGGCTGTGCTTCATTGTCCACGGCCACCGTCATGCACACGAGCTCACGCCCCATTTGCGTGTTGGTGAACGGGAACGTCTCGATGCTCTGCACGGGCAACGCACTGAACAGCGCGACGAAGTACGTGGATGAGAACGGCAGCGCCACGTCGACGCTGCAGTCGTAGAACTTGGCCCATTCCTGTGCCTTGAGCATGGCGAGCGACTCGGTCGTGACCTCCTGGAAGCCGATGACGGCAGGACGCATCTGTTTGATCATTTTTCCAATGACACGAATGCGCGTGGACATGGCGATGGCATCAAAGTAGATGTTGTACGTCAGGATCCGCGTCCACTGCGCCGACGCCATGATGATGACGGTGGAGATGATGACCAAGTGTGGGTTTGATTGATGACAGTTTGAATTGGGTCACTATTGAGATAGTGCCTTTTTGAATTTGGGTGCGTTGAATGTTTATATTTATTTTCAAAATATATGTACTTATTGGCCCTGTATGGCTGCGCCAATCACTCACACACGAAAGGATGAGTGGATCGTCGTCTGAAGATGAGGATTATGTGCCTGAAGGTGAGTGCCAGACCAGCGCGTTTACAAGAATCCTTGATGATTCATCAGTGAGAAATGCAGATTGATTGGGCGTCGAGGCTGATGCGGCTGAATCTGGTGCCAATGCGTAGCGAGCGTGAGTGACGACGAGGATGACGAAGTCGATGAGCGCAATGACAAGAAGACGCGTGAGCGGGCCACTGTCGTCAATGCACGGATGGACGCCATGTGGGAAGAACTCAACGCGCCAACCAACGTGTCGAAAAGCTCCTCAGATCGATCGCTGCAGGTATTTTTTATTTATTGATGAAGACGGCATTGCGATCACCCACAAAACTCACAGTCCATGGCTTTCTGATGCGTTGGGCTCGATGACCAGCTGTTGAAAAAGTTGACACAGCGATCGCGCAGCTCCAAGATGGAAGGACGGATCGTCAAGAAGAAGAAGCGCAAGCTGCATGAGTTTGAGTGCCCTGTGCTTAGTCTGGACGTCAAGAAGCATCGCCGCGATATTGCAATGGCAGCAGCCACGGCAGACACCAAGGTGGATCAAGTCGTGAAGTTTGCCGGCAAGGAATACAGGTACGAGGATACCATCGACGCAGTCTTTGTGCATGCAACTGACCGCATCATTCTTTCCTATTCAGTGTCACATCGAAGTCTGGAGCTCCAGCGAAAGGCACATCCAAACCAGCACTGGACCAGGTGCTGGCGTCGTTGGATGAGCCAAAGAAGGTGTCAACGATGGAGAAGACCTCGATGGACTGGGACAAGTTCAAGACAGACGAAGGAATCGAGGACGAGCTGCAGCAGTACACCAAGGATGGCTACCTCGAGAAGCAGGACTTCCTGACGCGCCTCGATCACAAGCGATTCGAGATCGAGAAAGCGGAACGAGATCGACAACGAAGGCAGCAGCAGATGCAGCAACCCCCATCAACGTCCATGTAATGAATCAATCTGACAGTGTAGTTGTCAGTCGATCTGCACTGGCACTCGAGAAGAGCAGCAATATATTCACGATCTATCAGCTATTGGCGACGACACAGCCTTTCACATAGCCGTAGCACAGCAGGCTTCGGACTCACGTCTCTTAGTCGACATCCATCGGGATCACTGCCGGTGCTGCCGCGCTCTCTTTTTGGGCCTCATCCATCTGTGCGTCTTCGTGTCCTCGCTGATCCTTCTCGTCGTGGAAGAACTCGGCCTCGTGCTGTCGCTTGCCATCGTTTTCCGTCCGCGAGTCTGGATCGGCAGCATCTTCGTCTTCTTCGCGCAGCATGAAGCTCGGAGGCACTTCCTGCATTTGCACACTCGGCGCGCCAGTCAGTGCTCGCAAATTCTCGAAGATCTTGATTCTGCAGAGAGAGCGACAGCAACGTAAGCATCCTCAACAATCACTATGCGATTCCGTCAGCATGTTGACATCAAATACGTACTTGTACTCGTTGAGATATTCCTTGGAGTTAGCGTTTTCAATTTCTGGATCGGGCTCGAGATGGAGCTTGAAGTTGGGGGCGTAGTACTCGAAGTAGTCGTTGTATGGGATGTTGTTCGACACTTCTTCATCCAAGAGCACCGAGGTCTCGTACGCCCAAGCGCGCGAGACGTTGCGGATCGTGTAGCCACCGCCGCCCAGCACCAGTGTAGGCAGGTTGAAGCTCTTGACGAAACGCACACACTCGCCGTGGGCGCGAGTTGTGAGATTGAAGCAGCCCAGTCGATCGCCCGTGAGGGAATCCGCACCACACTGCAGCACAACGGCTGCCGGGCAGAACGTCTCCATCACTTGCGAGATCACCGGCTTGAACACGCTTTCGTAGCTCTCATCATCCATACCGCTCAGCAGCGGGAAATTGACCGCGTAATACTTGCCATTCTTGGCACCAATATCCTACAACAAGAGAGTTCAGAACAGCGCTGGACCATCAATCACATCGTCAAACCAACCTTGATGTCGCCTGTGCCTGGGAAAAAGTCGCCGTACTTGTGAAACGAGACCGTCATCACACGATCCGTGACGTAGAACGCTTCCTCGACGCCATCACCGTGATGCACATCGATATCAATGTACAGCACACGCGGGTGATATCTGGAAGAAAACAAAACAATGACAAAAAAAAATCGCATCCACCGAGCCACATGCCATCATCGTGAGTTCCAGCCCAGCACACCAGTCATCCACATCATCCATCAACGCACTTGAGCAGCTCGAGGATGCCGAGCACGATGTCATTCACGTAGCAGAAGCCCGATCCTTCCGACTTCTTGGCATGGTGCAACCCACCCGCCCAATTAATTGCAATATCGCACAAGCCATGGTTCAAGCGCGTCGCGGCATCTGTCGTCAAGATGTGAGTGAGCACTCCCCCGCGCAGGTCACCACGCCCTTCAGGCACCACCGCACAGCGCACGCACCTAATGTCCCGCCTGAGTAGATCTGACAGAAGTCGAAGACGCCGTCGAACACGGGGCAGTCGGTCAGTTCCCCGAGGTTGACTGCCCAGACACGTAGAAACGACCATCACGTGAGGTTTCCAGACCAGGCAATAACCAACCCGGTACCCTGGCGTACATTTCTGCAGGTCCGACCCAAGGTCCTTCTGGTTCACAGGGTTGACGCGCTGGAGGAAGTCGATGTAGTCGCTGGCATGGAACGCCTTGATCTCTTCCGCAGACGCCCAGTGGGGTTCCTATGATATTGACGACGATAGCGCAATACAAAAACGAAAAAAAAAAAACGCGTGTGAGTCTGTGCTTCCAAGCCAAACCCAGGCTGCGCCAGCTCCATCGTCGCGCGTACTCACAAACACGTCCATCTTGCGGTAGAGGTCGTAGTTGACGACCAAATGGTGCGCCAATTTCAAGCGGTGCGGTTTCATCGGATGGCCGGGGCCATAGTAGAAGTGCCCTTCGTCCGCTGCCAATCAGTCCACATCCACGCCGCCACACGCCACCACGGGCACACCGACACACACGAGAGATACATGTTAGTTCTTGGCGCACTCGACAACCCCAGCATGCGCGCGATGGCGTGCACATACGATGGTAGAAGTACGACACGCGCTTCTTCCCCATCTTTCCAGCAGCGAGAGACCCAATCCGGCACTTCCCAGCCCCAATAGCTGACGGCACGTACCGTCTTCCATCTCAATACACGCCCCACTGCTTTGGGTATTTCCCGCTTAAGTACGCTTCACGATTCCATTTCGTCACTGTGAGTTGTTCATTTGTGGGCGGTGCTCTTATTGCGGCTGGGTCGGTTCGGTGTAACCCACACCAAGCACCAGCGCAATTAATTGCCGCATCCGCGCACCCACAGCACCACAGCACAGACGCAGACCACGCACGGGTGGCGCAGCTACTGTCCTCACCGCTGTCCAAAGCAACGTCGCTGTCACAAACAGGAAAATTCCTCGGTGGCATCAACGAACCGACATCAACGTCAACGCACGCAGCAGATTGGTCATTGTAGCCAGCAGAATGCACCCCGTCGGTCGCTACGCAGCGCGGTTGCGCCGTGTGCGCCAGCGCGTCAACGCCGTGCGCTTGTTCAGTGACTCGAAGGCGTCGTCTTCGCCCAACAACGGCGGTGGCAATTGGTCGACAATGTTGGCACTGGGCAGTGGCGCTGCGGCGGCGGTCGTTGCCGGATACAATGGCTTTGTGCCACACGAGTGGCTCATCAAGCAGCTGGCCGATCCGATGATGCCCGTCGTGCGTCTGCTGGATCCAGAGCAGGCTCACGTCGTGGCCGTCAAGAGCGCTGCCTTGGGTATCATTCCAAAGATTGGTTGCTGCTGTCATTGGTTTGACTTGCTGGGTCTGCATGGTTTGACCGACCGGTTCTGTGGCTTGGTGGCTGTAGGATCGCGAGATTGACCCACCGGAGCTTAATGTGAAGTTGTTTGGCTTGGATTTCCCAAACCCAATTGGCATCGCTGCGGGCTTTGACAAGCACGCCGAGGCGATGGAAGGATTGCTGGACAGTGGCTTTGGCAGTGTCGAGATCGGCAGTGTCACGCCTAAGCCGCAGGTACGCCCGTAGCATTGTCATTTCGCTGAACGACGGTTGCTAGACGCTAAACACCGTCGTCGTGTGATTGGTTTGGTACAGGATGGCAACCCACGTCCACGTGTATTCCGTCTGGTTGAAGACCGTGGCGTGATCAACCGCTACGGATTCAACAGTGAAGGCCTGGAAGCCGTGGCCAAACGCCTGGACCACTACAGCCGCGTGCGCAAGACCAACATCATGTTTGGTCACCGCCACGGTGTGGTGGGAGTTAACCTGGGCAAGAACAAGACGACTGAGGACGCTGCTGCCGACTACGTGCTGGGCGTGCAGGCACTGGGCAAGTACGCCGACTATTTGGTCGTGAACGTGTCGTCACCAAACACGCCAGGTCTGCGATCACTCCAGGGCAAGAAGCAACTGGAGGACTTGCTCAAGCGCGTGTTGGTAGCGCGTGATGCTGTGCAGAAGGAAGAAGGAAGATCAATCCCTCTCCTTGTTAAGATTGCTCCAGATCTGACTGTCGATGACAAGAAGGATATTGCCGCCGTGGCACTGTCGCTGAAGCTCGACGGCCTGATCGTCTCCAACACGACGCTCAGCCGCCCAGACACGCTCAAGAGTGAACACAAGGGCGAAACTGGTGGCTTGAGCGGTGCACCAGTGCGTGACCTGTCGACCCAGGTGTTGTCCGACATGTACAAGCTGACTAATGGCCAGATTCCGCTGATCGGCGTTGGTGGCGTCGCAAACGGCCGTGACGCGTACGACAAGATCCGCGCTGGAGCTTCGCTCGTGCAAATGTACTCGTGCCTCGTGTACGAGGGTCCTTTGGCAATTGTGCGCGCCAAGAAGGAACTGACTGAGCTGCTGCGTAACGACGGGTTCAAGAACGTGTCGGACGCTGTCGGCGCGGCGCATCGCAAGTAAAGCCACCGTCCGCAGGTAAACCAGACATCATTGCGTGTGGAGAATTTAAGAGAACACTGCATTCGATTCAAATTATGTTGGCTTGCCTGCCGCAAGCTGGGCTTTTTTTTTTTTTTATTGTTGGACTAGCTACGTGGTCGATTGTCTAGTTGTACAGTGAGTAAATCTCGACGCTTGGACAATTCCACTCCTCGTCTTATTGATCGCGTTCAAATTACTTAGTGAATGCGCTATTCGAATATTTTCTCGTTTTCGTTGACAGGCACACTGGGCAAACAGGCATTTACTTGAGATTTCGCTTCAGCTTGCAGACAGCCCACGCGACACCAAGCGATGCAACAAAATACGTTGCCACGCGTCTGTCGTGTGCGTTTTTCCGGTTTCGACGCCATCGCAAAAAGAGACCGATGAGCAGCAGAACCACAATCTGTTCCAGCCGCCGACGCCACTTCGAGTTTTTTTCAAGAAGGGAATTGTTGTTTGCGTGTCCCATTGGTGTGGCCGGTGAAGTGTCGGTGATGCTCATTTGCTCTTCTTCGATCACAGGGGTCCTAGCGAGCAGCATCCATCAGTACACAATACTCGAGGTGACTTGAAGACATGCACTTACAAGCATTGCTGGAGAGCATATCGGCTAGACGACTTCCGGAAACTGGAATCCGATGCGGAAGTGCGCGTAAATCCAGCGCTTTGAATTGACGAAGACATCAGTGGACGATTATCAGATTTCACGAACGTCTGCATGTCTGACAGGGAGTAGTTGCGGTTTGACTGCTCACAACAGGATAGCGAACGTGAGTCTCGAACGAAACTGCATTGACATAGTTGTGTCTATACCTTTGTGGAGACAACTCTAAGCGACTTGAGTAGTGAGATGACATCTGTGTAATCATCAAGGTAGAATTCGGCCTTTGATGGCTTCTGACCGACTGTACACGTGAACACTTTGTCTGCGATCCATGATTAGAGCCGTGGCACTTCAGTAGCGAAAGATTGCTGAAGCCTTTACCTTTAGGCATATCGAACGATGCCACCCGCTCATTGAGTGCCTCAAACATTAACTCATCCGCAACATCGTCTCCAATGCAAAGGACGAAATCCACTGGATTGTTTTCCGCCTTCATCTTGTCCATGATATGGCCAATGATCTTGCCTTTGCCAACACCCTCTGGGCGGACCTCGATGTAATCCTTACCTTGAATCACATTCAAGGGCCAACCCTGCACATATGATGTAAGTGGTCGATTTTGTGGTCAGGATGGTAGGAACACGTACATGAAATACGCCTTCTAGATGCTCCTTCAGCTCTGCTGCCTGAAGTGCTCCGAACTCGAAATCCGACTTGCCGTATCGAAACAGCACCGCACTTTTACGAAGCTCCAACGAGGAGCCGTTTGTTCGGTCGACATACAGCTGAATGATCCTTTCAGCTTTTTCGCGCCACTTACGACCACACGTTTCTGTTTGAAACACGTCGCCATGCCGCTCCCACGGTCTGGAAGAACACATCAAGATATCAGTATCGCACAGGTGCATTGTTGCTCTTGCAGTCCATGTCACCGCGCATACCTTTGGATGCGAGCATCATTCCCTAGGAGAGCTCGTCGAATGAAATAGCCATGTTCAGCAACTAGGCCCAACCCGGGTACACCGCCAAATTTTTCTGTCAGTAAATCGCAATTGCATCCACTGACAACGAACACTGTGTTTCGCGGATCTTTGCATAGATGTTCGAGAGTAGCGAGAGCACTAAGTGGCACATCTGGCCAGCGAACCCCGATGACCTTCGACACATCTGGGGCGAGAGTTCGATAGTAATCTAAAAAGATCGCTCTTGATTTGCTTGTGCGGTATGACGGCGCGATCTCTTGCTCTGTTAGTTTCTGTGTGGCAAACATTTGGAGGATTAGTCTCGCGCATGTTGCCATGACTTTTGATGAAGAACTCACCCGGAAGCTGGCGCTAACTTCCATCACTCGGAAATCCAGGCCGAACCCAGTGCCCATGTACACGAACGTATCATCCTTTTTCCGAGCATTGACGATATCGCTCAGCACGCATTTTGCCCACCGGCGTGGTGGATTGGACGAGACGAATTGAAAATCGCAGTCTCTTCGGTGCTCTTTCTCCTTTGGCGACATGTAAACCGCATCTCGCAGAGAATCGATGAGCTGGTCAAGTTCCCACGGGTTCACCGTGATAGCACCGCTCAAAAGACGGCTACTGCCAGAGAATTCACTCAGAATCAGCACACCAGAGGCAGTTCGGCTGCAGTGGAAACACATTTACACATTAGATACACAAGAGCAGACGACCAAGCAATTCTCGCTAACTTACTTGTGCGCGACAATGTATTCGAATGGAATCGTATTCAGACCGTCGCGCAGAACGGTCGTGATTTGAACGTCCGCAACGCGCCACAAGGCGAGTCGGTCCTTGAACGGGAATTCATCGAGCTCTTCATAATCGATGACAAGGCCCTTCGCCGCATCATAATATTTCTTGTTGATGGCATTCACCAACTGATCGATCTCCTTTTTGCTCTGCAAATAGTCCGTCACACGCCCTTTGCGATGAATTCCCTTTTGTACCAGCACGACTTTCCCCACGAAATCGGGGCATCGTGTCAGAAACTGCCCACACATTCAACCACAACGTTAGTTGCTACATCCTCTGAGCACTGCCAAATCACGCCACCTTACCGAATCAAACGCCAGTATCTTGAGTGGGATGCCCTTTAGCCGTTCAATTGTGTCTGCGCCAGCAAAGATCTTCTTCCCGGTGTACTTCTGCCGCAACGACACCACCTTGTCACGCACGACATCGAGCGCCAACGTATCTTCAATGCGCGTCGCATCGATAGCCATATGGCTGCACGTGACGGCCACGCGCCGGCCGCCATAATCAATACCGAGCTGTCCACGCAGGATCGGATGGTACGCCAGCCCAAGAATGCGCTTGCAGGCCGACATGAAGTGCCGCGCGTACTCAAACAAGTGGAAGCCAATGTGATCGGCATTGAGCATGCCACGCAGCAACTCCTTGCGCGACGACAGCGTCCGAAACACTTCCGACGACGGAAACGGCACGTGCAAGAAGAGACCGATGTTGGCAGCGCGCACCTTGCGGATAATGTACGACGGCGTGAGCAGCAAGTGATAATCCTGGACCCAGATGACGTCGCCAGGCTCGTACAAGTCACAAATCTTGTGCGCAAACAACTGGTTCACGTTCGCATACGCCTGCCACGCCAGCTTCTGGAACTCGGGCGTCCAATAATGCGTCGGCTTCTCCGTCGCGCTCTGCGGCCCCGCGTCATCTAGGAACACGTCCACGGGGCTGTACAGGTCGATGATGTTATGGAACGTCGGCCACAGCGTGAGCTTGCAGTAGTCTTCATAAAACAGCTTGGCTTCTTCCTTGCTCACAAACACGGGATAGCACTGGAACTCGCGCAGCACGCGCGCCACCTCGGCTTGCTCGGCCACGGGCACGTCCCACTCGGGCACTCGGCCGACAAACTTGATCTTGGCGCGCTCCGAGATCTCATGGTGCGAGAACGTGTTCTGAGCCTCGATCACGCGGTCGCCAGCCCATTCCGCGCGCCACACGACCCGCGTCGGTGATGGTGCCGCAGCACTGCTGTCGCTGCCGGCGGTGGCGTCGTCAGTCGCTGGCACTTCTTCACGCGTCAACCGGACCGGCAAGCGGTGCGATGCGATGATGACGGGGATGTCGGTGGACCACCCTTCGTGACCGGCGGCGTCGTGCGGGTCGACTCCGTCCGAGGACACGCGCGCCATCGGCGATGGCATTATGGGCATCGCCCTCGTTGCCATTTTAATATTTTATTGTGTGTGAGCGATCGGAGCGATCTCTTAGCGACTTCAAGCGCACGCACACCGCCGACGAGCAACCTTCGTGCAACACGCGGATTACCACTGCACGTTGTTCAGGTGGTCCACACGATGAGAATGTCACGATTTCATCTGATGAAACACAAAGCTGCAACATTTTTCAGATGAAACGTTGTTCCGCGGCATGGACAACGCACGGACTGCTTGTCACGTAGTGCTCAATGCACACGATCCATGTCCGCGGAACGCGTTGGTTATCGATGGCGATGATTTACTTGTTCCACCAATATGATCGACATCGTTCTCACGACGAGTCGCAATGCAGAGGGAGTTTATCGTCGCAGCCGCGTTCGCATGGTATAGGTATCACTATCAGCTGGAATTGCGCGTTCAAACCCAAGCTATTTGCGTCGGCACGGTACCATCGTCCCCGCGTGGGTCAGCCGCACGCTAGTGGGTGCCTTAGTCACACACTGTTTCCCACGCAACGAACGGCAACGACCACAGCACAGAATCACATTTAACGCACAGATCCGAGGCCGGCGCTGCGATGAGAAGCGTGCATGCGAGACAGTCCTGGTAGACGACCATCGCTCGGAGCGGTGCGTGCTGGAGCACAATGCCGAGGAATGGTTCCCGATCGTGGCTGTACTTCGTAGGTTTGGCCAGCTATGCGTGTGAGTCCGAGTAGTGCTGCTCGTTGGAGGTTGCTACCAGCTCCGTGCTTTCGATGTGCACGAGAAACCGATCTCGGCCTGGGCACGAGCGTGCCACACACTCGCGACATTGCTGGCTGTGCCACCCCAAGCGATCGTTGACAGCAGTTGGGTGCCCGTGGTCGCGTACGCCATTGCTCATATCATCGATTGCTATCTGACGCAATGCTTCGATGACATCGCGTTGCTGACGTTAGACGGTGCCAGCAACAGTTCCAACATCGGAAACTTCTTGTACTAAGCTCCGCAACGTGTGGTTGCTCGCGGTGTTGGCTCGTTTGGTGGTGCAATGGCAGGCTGGGTTGTGGCCTGCGTTGGCAGCTCACCAACGCCGAGAACTCGTCGCAGTCCACAAGAACGCGATTTTTGGCGCGGCCGGACTTACGATACTCCCGAGCGACCGCTCGGTCTCGTTTCGAGATAGTCGCGTGCTTCATACGTGTCCTTGCGCGTCACCGACCAGTCCTTTCGTCAGGAAACTTTCGCCGACTTCGGCGTCACGCTTGAGTGCAAGATGCTTGGCTTGCTGCTAGGTGTGCTGTTGGGACTTACTGCCGTGCTAACACTGATGTGCCTGTCTTGGTCCGGGTTCTTGTTGACGCGTCCCCAGCCTGTGGCACTGGCTGCTGGTCGGCTGTGGTCGGTGTCGATGGTCACCGTCAACGGCTTCAATTCGCCACGCCAGCAGCAATCGCGCCGGAAATGCCCACGCAGTAGATCAATGATCAATTGCAGTGCCAAGCAACGAAGTTACGCCTCATGAACGTGGTCATGGTGACGGATCCTCTAATGCTGTGGAGGTTAAAGCGAAACCATTCACTTTTACGCTGCGACGATCGACAGCACGGCCCGCCTGGATCGCACCAAGAAAGCCGTTAACTGCAGCGACCTTGTTGCCGCAGAGAAGGTCGTAGTGCTTCCATGCTCGCTTTTCCTGCTAGATCTGGCCCACCAGAAGTTCCGACGCGCTGGGTTTGCCCAGTCGATAATCACGGGCTCATTACACAGGTGTCATCAGATCTACTAGATTCAACTCTCACTTCTACAGACGTAGTGATCTCAGTGCTGTTTGTAGCGAATACATGGCCATTGGAGCTGTCGGCCGATCGCTTGGGTTCATCTCGGTACACGCCATGCCGAGCTCCTTTAGCGTCTCAGCCGTTCCTTCTGAAAAGTGAACTCGAAGGCGCCCTATGCTCACCATCTGCAGCAACGCTGCGTCCGGCAGCATACGTCCATCCTTAGTTGTTTTCGCGTGCGCATACGGTAGCTGCTGCGTGTCCAACTCGGACAATAGCACCCCAAAGGAAAAGATGTCGGCCTTTTCATCATAGCGCTCGCCCATCATGACCTCGGGCGCCATCCATAAACACGTTCCGACGCCTGCCGTCATTGTCGCATCGGATCGCTCACGTGAGATCCCGAAGTCGGTCAGCTTGGCGTTGAAATCCGAATCCAGCAGCACGTTCTTGGACTTGAGGTCGCGGTGCACGACGATTGGTGCCAGTGAATGCAGATAGGTCAGTGCTTGGGTCACGTGCATCGCGATACGCACTTTGCTGTGGTCCAAGCCACGGGAGCGGTGCTCTTCATGCTCCCACTTGGATAGCAGCGACCGCAAGTCACCGCCGTGCATGAACTCCGCGATGCAGCTGAGATCACTGAGAGCGTCCCAGGCTACACCAACAAAGCGTACTATACAATCGTGCTCAAGCGACGCCATGAGCTTGATCTCAGCCAGAAAGTCGTTGATATGCTTGAGATCCTTCGAGGTTCCCGGCAACAGCCTCTTGACCGCTACCTCAGTGCCCCTGTACACCCCATGGAAGACTTCGCCGTACCCACCACGACTGAGCAAGGCTCCGATTTGAATCCGGTCCATGGGCACGCGAGCCGCGATGATGACGGGATCATCCCACATCCCGCCGCTTGCGGTCATTGCTGATGTTGACGAATGCGAGTCCTGCATACGTTTGTACGTATTCGAGTCGATGTCGGTCGGTGTCGTACTCATGATGGTCGTGGCTGGCGCTTCAATATCGGAACCAGCTTGGTTGAGTTTACTCCGCGCAGTCGTTGGCGCTGTCTTTTGTCTGCGGATGATCACCACAAGCACGCCGATAACCACGACTACCACGATCACACCAAGCACGATCCCTGCGATGGCGACCGCACCGATGCTGCGCGCCACTGTTTTCTGAACGTCAGTCAAGTCTTCACGGTTCGACTTGGAAGCCTGTGGGGAGGGAGCTGCACTGCTAAACCGGGATGACGTCGTGGGGAACGGTGTGAACGTCGGCGTCGCCACGGCGGGTGACAACGATATGAGGCTGCTGATGTTGAGGTTGGACAGTCCGTTGAGCAGGTCCTGCGTGCCAACGAGGGAATTGTTAAGACTGGGATTGCTGGCGCCGACAGCATTGATCTGCGCCGACGCGTTCCGCATCATGTCATCGAAAGACGGCGAGGTCTGCAACAGCATCGTTGGCATCAGCGATCACGGATCAACCCATTGCTACAATTCTCGTTCGTACCATGACGTGCCCAGCGCCGTGCAGCAGCGATTACTTCTGCATGTCTTCTTGTCGAAGAGTGCGGGGAACCAACTGACCACACGTTGGGAGGGAGTGTGAGAGGGTGCGTCCCATCTGGTGGAAAGCTTCACTTGACCTGTGCGGGCACCAGCTGGCGGCGATTCATTTCATCAGCTGAGTCATTACCAACTGGAAGCGGGAAGGAGAGCCGAGGCACAAATGAACACGGAGCTGCGTGCGTGATTGCTTACTACTGGAGCGTACAGCTGCTGTACACATTGTCTACTTTAGTACAGATTGATGAAGAACTTGAAAGCACTTCAGTCAGTCATTTTTTTCGTCGACAGTGCTTCTTCTGGGATGTGAATATTTGTTGGCTACCAATGCAGCAATTCCAGTAACAGCCCAGCATCCAACTGCCAGCAGTGGGCGGTAGAGTGCCCAGCAGAGCCCAACGCTGCTAAAGACCATCGACACGCTGTGGGAGGCAACAGCAATGACGCACAATGTGAGCAACGGACATCCATCACCACACTGGCGCTGTTGGTGGGTTCGGTACCTGGCAAGTGCGGCAAACAGTGGCTGATTGTAGAGGACGTTGAAGCCCACAAAGCCCAGAACGGCAGCAAAGGCTCGGGAAACCCATAACGCGTGGATCTGTAGACGCATATCAAGATTACTTCCGTAGCCATTGTTTCATAAAGTGCAACACAAGCAACACCAACCTGCTTGCTGGTTTTTGCTTCGAAGAGCGAGTCGACAGAGTGGATGCCATCGCACAGCAGCAAAATGTCGTAGGCAGCTTCAGTCTTGAAAGGAACGATCTCTCGACCTTGTTGTTTCCCGCACACCGTGACGGCGTACGGAGGCTTGACGTAAAAGGACACGCGGATATCACCCAGCGAATGCGTTGGCGCGTGCTGCAGCAGATACACGTAGTCGTCTTCCACCACGGCGTCGTTGGGAAGGATCGCAGCATCATCGCGACCCTCGGCTCCAAACTCTCGTTCCAGCAGCCGCTGCATCGCTCGACGCTGCTCGGGCTGCAGCTGAACTCGATCCTTCCGCTCGATCTGGTTGATCAACTCTTGCGAGAGCCTGAAATCCCCAATAACCAACTCATGACTTGGCTTGATGACGGCCTTCTTGACAAGCCAGGCATCGGCCGTCGGGTTCTGGTAGCTCATCTCGTAGAAACTCAAGCTGTTGACGGGCTCGTCGCGCCAGCGCAGGTCGTACAGGTACGTCCGGTCGCGTTCTTCGTCGGATCGCACGCTGTCTACGTCGTCCACTGCCGTGCCGCTGGACGAGACATGGGTTGTCTCCACCCACTGCAACATCTCCACTTTGCGCTCCAGTTCCACACCACGCACGGCAATCCCAAACGCTGGGTCGTACACAAACGAACTGAATGTTCCGACATCTGCGCCGTCCTGGAGCTTGTCATGGCCGCCATCAACATGTTGCTGCGTCGCTTGCTTCTGAATGGCGCCACTGACCAACACCAACTTGCCTTCGTTCTCTGCCACGGACTCGGCCTTTTCCAGCTGCACGGCCGCATTGAGTGCTTCAGTGTATCCTTTGATGGCGCGTATGGCTGCCGTCTCTCGATACAGCGTCATGCACACGGATGGCAGCAGCAGCAAGCGCGCGGTGTCCATGGCTCACCCATCCTTCTTCGCCGACGTCAGTTGGGCACTGTTCAGATCCCAGGAGGATGTCAGCACCCAAACCTGCCAAAAACGAACACACAAATATATATAGTTTGTTACCAATGTGTTATCAATTAATGATCGACTCGGTAACTTGCGATGGGATGTGACTTGCTACCACGGAGCGCATGGAGGCGAGCAGGCGAGCCACAGCATTGCAAGTGGCATATTGTCCAAACTCACTGAATAGATGAGGTTGTTGAGGGCGCTGAAGTCGTTTGGCTCGATGGTGATGACTGGGTTGATGAACATGCTCAACTCCAAGAGATTCGGCATTGCAGCCACCTCTCGAGGAACACGGGTGAGCTCGCAGTTGTCCCCCACCAGATAGGCTAGGTGGTTCCAAGCACCACTCAGGAGGTCAATGAATCGGTTAAGTTCACCCTCGTGAACGCGATCCACGCAAACGCATGTGGCAACTGCTTCTTAATGAAGCCGTCGGGGCTGCGACCCAGATGAACGTTTGAAGGTTCGTAAAGTGCGGCTCGGCAACGCGCTGTGTTATGAGCTTACGATCTGCATTAAAGTTGTTTGCGGTGCCGTCGATGCGCTCCGCGGCCGACGATGGGCCTCATCTAGTACATCCTGCAGCTTGCGATACACCATCGCCGACGTAATAAAGGGAACTACACGACCCATTCAATGCCAGTGGCTCGGTTCAAAGTACGACTTCCAAAATGGTGCAAACATGGCCAATCGAATGATGATTCCCCACGTGAAGTCCAGCGTTGTGTCAGCAAGCACACAATACAAACGATGCTGGAGATAATTCTTTGGAGACCTACTGAACTAGTAATGAATGAATCATATGGCTGGACAATGCGTTGACGAAGATCGTCACCCGATAGAGCTGGTTGATGATGAGGTCGCTGTTGTACAAACTGAACCGAATGGTTTGGAGAATAAGTTGCAGAGACTCGAAGAAGAGCATAATCTGGAAATGCCGTGAGTTGCGAGATGGTTCGCAATGGCAACCGCGTGTTGTTGATGGTTTTGCCAGATTGTACAATATGACATGAGCGCTTGACTGTTCCTGGTCCGAAGGCAAAACGGCAACGCCACAACGAGCACGCGATCATCCGTGTGCTGCCGAAGATGAACGGCACGCTGACGACCGCGTAGCCGATGCCGACCGTGCGATGATGAACACAATCGAATCAGAAAACAAGTATCGTTGCGCCACGAACGAAGCAGCGAGTCGTCAGCGTCGTAGGCTGCTCCGACCAAGAACACAGCGCTTGAGAGATGGAAGAGCAAGATCATGACCCAGATGGCAATGTACACCGCAACCTGCGGGGCGGCAGGCCGCGAGTCATTCGAGCCGATCATCCCAGACACTTCGAATAACGCGTTCTCTCAAAGCGCGCAACAGTGAGTTCAGTCTTCCCCGTTGCCTTGCCGACCACCGCTGCCACAGGAGCACGAAATCGACGAAGCTAGTAAAAAATCTGCTGCTAAGAGCAAACGCGTTATGATCCATCGTGGTGTCGCTAGCCGCAATGATCAATTGTGCATTGTTGGGGAAACCTCATCGACGATGTGTTGCGTAAGGGCACGAGCGAAACTTTTTCTCGCAGTAAACAGGTCGATACTCACACGCAGTCACGGTCAATGTACTTTACTATTTGGTTTTTCTCAGCTGTGCTTTTGTGAAGCACTGTAGCACTTGTTGGATGATGGTTTCTTCACTTCTTCTTCTTGCCGCCGCCCTTCTTTTTGCCTTTCTTCTTGCCCTCAGCTTTGGCTGCGCGATTCAAACGAGCGAAAATGTCTGCAGGCAGCGACGAGTCCACTTGGAACGACTTCAGCTTGATATTTTCCTGGTCACACCATCGTCAATATGGGCGTTAGAAGTTCATTTCTTAACGCACGCTCAACGTAGACATAATTCGTACTGGTCCAAGCGCTGGTAACAGCATCTCTGCGCCTTCGACATCGATCGGATTGTACGTAAAGTCGACATGTGCCAGGCTCTTCGCGCGAGTCAACGCGTCGCGGAACGCCGTCATCGCTTCTGGTGTATGACGAATGCCGTTGTCAAACAAGTTCAGTGTCACCAGAGAGTGCGACCGCGCCAGACCAAGCGAGAAGTGTAGCAATCCTTCGTCGCCAAGATTGTTGCCGCCGATGGACAGCGTTTCCAGCGCACTCTGCGGAAGGCACACCAACTGCGCCAGCTTGATAGCGCCTTCGGGCCCGATGTTGCAATAGTCCAAGTGGAGTTGCTTGAGCGTCGTGTTTGTGAACAAGCCTTGGCACAGCTCGGCCGCGCCCTCATCACCAATGTCTGAGTTGTAATCGAGGTTGAGCGTCAGCAGACCTGGTTGCTTCTGCGCCTTCAACGCCTCCGCGAGTGCCGTGCATCTGCTCACCGTCTTTCTGCATCAACAAACCGCACACAGAGCAAACGAGATGCATGACTGTCATACCCTTCCTTGCCGATGCCACAGTCAAGCAACTCGAGGTACGCAATATTCAACCCTGGTGGTGTCGAGTACAACAGACTTGCCTGCGATTCATTCACAACCAGGTCACGATGGCTCAAAATCGCACATAAACGTCCACTGTGGATCACGTGCAATGGCCGCGGCGCCTTCATCTCCGATGTCTTGCTTCCAGAAACGAATGTAGCGAAGATTGATGTACGGTCCTGTTGTGATATTGGGTCCTGTGCCGTGGACAGTGGTTAAGGAGCACCAGCAACTGAGGCGCAGGGGCATGCAGCCGCACAATAGTGCGCTGGAAGGATATCAATATTGCAGTCGCCAGCGCTCGCACGCCTCCAGGTCCGATGGGTCCGACATCGCCTTCGAGGATGAACTGCATCATTCGTGGAGGAGTCAGCCTGAAGGAGCATGCCTCGAATCATTGACAGCGGGCAACACACATTCACGAGTTCTCCATCTTCCTCTTTGCCTCGTATCACGTCGTTCACGTGTGTATTTTGTGGCATGCCGATGGATCTGCATGTGTGAAGCCCGCGGTCAGTGTGAGCCCGCGGTCAGTTGTCAGTGGCAGTGGAAGCATTGGTATGACTGCACCTGCACATCTTGCCGTAGTTCGACAGCACCATCTGGCGCGTGACTGCATTCTCATCCACGGCCTCTTTCTTCCCCGAGGACTTGCCTGTGGGCTTCTTCTTGCTCATGGTGAGGGCGGAGCTCAACGACTTCACGACCTTTCACCCAGCACCGCGAACACACTACGAACCGTACCAAGTTGAAGTATATCTATTTCTGTTGGACAAACGGAAATCCACCGTGTCTGATCTTGGTGTTGGAATGTAGGTCCTGTCCAAGCAACCAGGTCTGATCAGACTGAGGTGACGGATCGAAGGACTGCCGACCAGGGTGTGCGTCAGCTGAAGTTCCAACCGGTAGCAAGATAGATATTGAATGTGATCACTTCAGAATTTCCAAGCGACCGAAGCACCCAACCAACAGGTTAACAGCCGTAAGTCGCAACGATGTGCGCCATCAACGACGACGGAACCCCGCGGGAACCGATCAACGAACCGCATCCAAAAGAAAACCCTGAAGAAGAAGAGTCGATCCCGAACGACCCTGATGATGCGCGTCCCGAGGAGAAGAAACCGAGAACGGACCTATGTGATGAAAGGCAACGTCAAAATTGTCTCGGTGCGGCCTGCACGCACTACTGGCGACTGCGAAGAAGGGGAGACGCAAGACGTTCACCGACTACTTGGAGCGCCATGAAGGCATGAGCCGCACTGCCAAGAGGACTAGCGGCGAACGACGACCTCGTGTTGGCAGCGTTCATAAACGACGAACTCCTCTCGATGAGAAATGCAATCCGCACGATGGTAAACCTTGATGCCAAGGAACCAGAAGTGGAGGCACGACGCCCCCCCAGTTAATGGAGAACTCCGTGCGAGGGGATGGAAACGAGTCATTGAAACGAGGACGCGAAGGCACTGCTCAACACACCAGTGGCGACAGCGGAATGATCAAAGACGGTGCACGGCCACTAAAACGAGCAGCTAAACTACACACGCGCGAGAAACGGGATTTATCAAAAGAAGTGTGCGAATATAAGCTGCATGGAAGAGATGTGGTGTGCCACTGCACACCACGTGGTTCTACGCCACATACTTCCCGGGGAAAGTGGCGTCACCCCGTCGCGAACTTGGTGACGCTGTTCAAGTCAATGGCGGTGCACAAAGTGACGGAAGCAACAGTGGGCGAAAGTGGTGAGGGAAATGGAGTGGAAGAAGACAATATTGGATGCAACTTACTCGGACGGGACGGAAAGCGATGAGATGGACAATATCGGGGCCTGGGAATGCAACTCGTGCTGCTCACACCACATGACCGGAAACCGAGCTTTGCTGACAAACTTGAAGAAGGTCACGCCATTACACGTTAGAGTCGCCGATGACCGCATCCACTTAGCAAACGAAGCCGAAAAAGCGACCATCAACGTAGTCACGCGCAACCCGCAAGGCCAAGTGGACGAAAGCACGTTCAACTGCACAATGTTTATTATGTCCCGGGACTGATGAAGAACTTGTTGTCCGTGGGCACACTCATCGCACGAGGCTTCTCGTTTTCAATGAGCGACGAAATGGGTCGGTGCATTAACCGCCACGGGCGCCTCATGTTCGACTGCGTGAAACGAAACGGAATCTACGAAATCAGCCAAGCAAAAAATCACGGACAAGTATACCTCGTCACGGAACCACACAGCAACCTCGAGACATGGCATCGCCGGTTAGGACATCTGAACATCCCCACGATCGAGAAGATGGTAAACAACGACGATCGAATGTACCGAGACTAAGCACGAGAAGATCAGTAGCAGCGGCAATGTGCAGGAACGCCGCCACTGGCGGTCCAATGAACACCGCATCGATACACGGGAACCAGTATGCTCATTTCCACTCTTTTGGTGAAGTTCCCGAGATCAAGTACTCCAAACACAAATCACAAGCTGCAAATGAAGTAATCACTTGGATCAAACGCCTTGATCGATTCCTTGGACCGGTCACATCCTGAGAACAGACAACGGTGGGGAATATGTCAACGCGCGGCTCCAGAACAGGCTGCGTGATCATGGCGTCACAATGGAATATACCGAAGCTGACACCCCGCACCAAGACAGCTTTGCTGAACGTAAGCACCTATCGATACTGGACATGGCGCGCACAATGCTCTTGGATGCTAGACTCCCGAGGCACCTGTGGGAAGAAGCACTCACATACGCAGCACAGATCCGAAATCGCGTAAGCACTCGCGCGCGACCCGACGGTACTACACCATACGAAGGGCGCTTCCACGTGAAGCCAAACCTGAGCCATTTCCGAATCTTTAGCGAAGATTGTAGCCTGGACGCACCAAGCACCGAGGGAATCTGGAATCGAAGACCAAGCTGGTGCGATTCGTGGGACTCGACCACTAGCAAAAAGGGTACGTCTTGTATGAACCAACGCTGAAATCAATTGAGCATTTGGCCAACGTCCGATTCATCAATGATCTGCGTGGGCCAACCGAAACCCAACCACACGATACTGTGAACAAGATCACCGAAAACGAGTTGGATTCGACAGAGAACGACCTTCCATTGTGTTGTTTCACCAAAACTGTGATCTTAACCACCATCCACACAATTGTCACGTTATTTTTCACGATTATTTTCAGCATGACCGGAAGGATTTCACTCTTACCAAACTGAATGTTTCACTTTTGTTTCCAGCTGACTTTCTCACACCCGGACTGTTATTTTCACAATTGCAAAGTACTTTTTGTCAATTATTGGGAACCTTGGTGGATTCTATTGAAAACAAATTAAGGAGATTTCGGATCTCCAATCCGCACCCATTCCCAGATGTTGGGGCAAGGGTGCGGAAAAATCCAAAATACATTTCGAGTCCGCGGTGCAGCTATTCCGCACCCACACACAGCAAGATGACGCCTGAGGAGGG
>NSDO01000258.1:128196-139067 GCA_002286825.1 Lagenidium giganteum
TTCTTCCGTTCACGCTTTCTGTCTGTCATCGATGTGCTGTTGTGTGCTGCTGTGGGGGGAGCTTCCGCACAATTGCGGAATTCTGTGGAACGACTCCCCAGACCGTATCGGTTTTGGGAGGAATTGTACGTTCTATGCACCAACTGCGGGTGCGGACACGGAAATGATGCTCCGAAATCTCCCTATTGCCACTTGTGTACTTGATGGCAAATGACCGAATGAATTGAGAATTTAGGGAGAACTCGAGTTGGCGAAGGGAGAGAACACCAGTGTCCAACGTCCGTGAGACACAGGTATGTGACCCACAGGGTTGGCGTGTGAGTGCGCATGGGGTTCGCCACCGTGCGACACCATGCGACACCTGATGAGTGCACGCAGTCATCCATCATGGCATCCTCTGATTGGCCAATAATGGCAACCTAACCCAGGTCCGAAGATTCGGCCTGGGCGTCACACGCCACACCTCATCAGTCATCATCCATGATCACACACATCACACATCATTGTCAGTCATCATTTGTGATGACGTCACCGGTTACCGGCAAGATACTGGTACCACCGTCACTCACGGTGATGACTGTTGGAATGTCATCACCGTGAGTGACGGTGGTACGTGGATGTTTCACTCCCCCTCAGCGATGTATCTCTATCCTACCAACTCTGACTATTCGCTGGAAAAAACTCCCCGTAGACTACGCACATGCGTACGCATCTCGGTGAGGGTAAGAACCAGCACTACCAACGACTCTACTCTTGCTGGATCGTGCCAAGGCCCTGCATGAGGTTCCAGTGCTCGGTGTGTGCAAGTGTCTTTGTGAACAGGTCTGCGAGGTTCTTGTCCGATTCAATGCGCTTGACTTCGAGCTGCCTTCCGTTGTGCTCGTGCATGAAGAAGAACTTCGGATTGATGTGCTTCGTCCGATCGGTCTTGATGTAGCCGTAGTGGACTTAGGCTACACACGCGCTGTTGTCTTCGAAGATGGCGATCGGGCCGAGCTTGGAAGAGATGCGAGTCCGCGGCGAACGAACTTGATGAATCCTCGCAACCAAATGCACTCACTACAGGGTCGTAGAGCGCGGACTGATTTGTCGAAGTTGTTGCAAGGGTCTGCTTTGTTGACTTCCAAGAGATCGGGCCGTTGGCGGACATGAAGACATAGCAGGTCTGTGATCGAGCCTTGTGCGGATCAGAGAGATAGCCTGCATCGACATAGCCGTAGATATCGTTAGTGACTAATTCAGAGACATTTCGAGCAGGAACTCCTCTTTGATACAAAAACCGTAGTCCTTGGTCTTTGCCAGATATCTCATCAGTTGCTTTATGCCGGTCCAATGTCTATTGGTGTGTTCCGATGAGTAGCGTGCAAGCACGCTCACGGCAAAAGCGACATCTGTGCGCGAGCAGTTGGCAAGATACAGTAGAGCGCCGAGGGCCTCTCTGTACGGGTAATCTTCGCCAAGGACTCCTTCACTGTCGCGTCTTGGGCCGTAGACGTCAGTTTCTGGCTTCAGGCTTCACACTACCATGGGGGCCTTTGTTGCTCTCGTGACCTCCCTAATCTTGAAGCGCTGCAGCAGCTTCGTAATGTAGCTTGCCTGATGCATCAGCGTCCCCGTCGAGATCTGGCGGACCTGGATTCCCAGACAATAGGACAACTTGCCAATGTCCTTGACTATGAACTCGGCCTTCAATACCCTCATCGTAGCTTCTGCTGCCGCGTCAGTGCCCACCATGACGGTGTCGTCTACATAGATCCCAATAATGGCAATCTCGGCGCCACTTCGCCTGACGAACAGGCATAGGGAACTCTCGTGTGTCCGGAATCCACACTTGATCAAGTATTGCGAGAAGTGCGAGTACCAAATTCTGCCAGCTTGCTTCAACCCATGTAGACTCTTGTGTACTTTGACACATGGAGGTTTGCATTTGCTCGACTTTGACTTCTCCCCCTCGACACGTAATCCCTCGGGCACTCTCATGTAGAGTTCTGCGTCGGTGACCCCATACAGATATGCTGTCTCAATATCTGCTTGTCTTAATTCCATATCGTTCCTGGCAGCGAACGCGAGCAACCATCTCAAGGTGGTCATGGTCTTGACTGGTGAGTACGTGTCGGTATAGTCAACCGCAAACTTCTGTGTGAAGCCCTGTGCAACAAGGCGAGCTATGAAGCGAGTTACTTTGCCTGTTTCGTCTCTCTTGCGCGTGAACACCCATCTGCAACCAATGCATCTGCAACCAATGGGCTTGCGCTCCGCAGGACATACCTGTACACTGCCAAACACTTCACGGTCAATGAGGGACTTCACCTCAGCCTCAATTGCAGCCTTCCACTTCGGCCAATCGGGCGAGGACTTGCATTCCTTCAATGTCTGGGGTTCCCACTCGTCTTCGTGATGTTCAAGGAATGCACTCACGTCGACAGTTGCCTGGTCTTCTGGTGACGCTTCGACCTGTGCTGGTGTTTCAGCAGCAGCATCGATGGCAACATCGGTCGTTGAACGTCGCTTTCTGGGCACAAGATCTTTGGCCCCCTTGGGGCGTCCGCGTTTGGCCTTTGGCGGAGCGATCATCGTGGAGGGGGCTGGATCCACAGGCACTTTTGGCCGGGTAATTTGTGGCTTCGTTCAACTCAGACCTTGTTACGCGCTCTGATGGTACAAACACATCAGTGCACTTTGCGCGATGCGATGAAGATGAAGAATTCGACGAACTTCCTTCTCGCCCTGACGGGTTGTACGGGTCCTTGTACAGTTCGTTCCGATTGAAGTCGAAATCGGGGCGTGGCTTTCCATCGTCGTCACCAATCTTCGGAAATGTTGTCTTGTCGAACTCGCACATCGAGGAGTGCGCTGTGAACAGGTCACCGGTTTGTGGACTGACATACCGAATGATGGAAGGAGACTGAAATCCGACATTGATGGCAAGTTGACCCTTCGGTCCCAACTTGAGTTGGTTGTGTGGCGGTATTGGCGCACACACCGCACACCCGAAGATTCTCAAGTGAGCAACTGAGGGTGTAAACCCATGCACTAGTTCGTATGGCGACAGCGTATTGGCAGCTGATGGTCGATAGAGAATCAAGTCACCAGCATGCACAACAGCATGTCCCCAACACGAGAGCGGCAGGTTTGGACGCAGAAGCAAGGGCCTTGCGACCATCTGAATCTGTTTGACGAAATTCTCTGCGCTCGTCTTGTGTCCTTACGGCACTGAAGTTTCCAGACGTATCCCGCTTGACGCGCAGAATTCTTGGAAAGTCTTGGACACATATTCGGCAGTTGTGGTCGCGAAGGGCACTTTGCTGCTCAATGCCGTGCGCCGGCGCCAACCGGCGGGTAGCGCCACTTCGGTGGTGCGCGACGCGATGCAAAAAACGCGTCGGGCCAGTAGGTGCGGGTCGCCCTACTGGCCGTGGATGGGTGCCTGAAGAAATGGTGGAGTCTCAGCACCTAGGCCCCCACTTGCCCCTGGTACGTCTTGCCACCGCATCCAAAAGTGGCGCTCAGCAGCAGCTCATTGTGATTGAGCTTGGCGCCGTGGGCTTTCCACGACGTCTCCGTGTGCGGTTGGACACGGGCGCCACCAACAACTTTGTTCGGGGTGGCTGCTTGAAAGAGGGAGGGATGAAGATGAAGACGACGCTGCACGATGGCGTGTAGCTGGCAGTGAGGCTAGCCAACGGTAGCACACTGGGAGTATCGAAGCGATCGGTACGATTGGAGTACGTACGGGTTCGATGGCTGTGGAATCTCGGATGAGTTTCTTGAACTCGTCATGGATGAAAAGTTTGATGTCATCCTTGGAATGCCATGGCTGACTCATCATCAGCCAAAGATCGATTGGTTGCATCAATCTGTGATGCCACGGTCTGGCGACAACGTTGAAGAAATCGCTGCGCTACTTGCTGTAGATGCGCCGCGTTGGCCGCATGTCACTGTCGTTCTTGTGACCCAACTTGGCGGGACCAAGCGTTCAGTGTGTGATGGCCCTTCTCGCCCACCAGCAGGCTCGCCAACGGGCGCCCCAGTACGCGCGAAGAAGAATGAGACTAAGAAAGCGCGTCGCCTCCCGGGACAAGCCAATGGGAAGCTGACACATGATTGTGTCCCACGTCCGACGAATGTGACCTCCGCCCAATCACAGCGCGTCGAGACAAACGTGGAAAGTTCCTCCGCCCACTCAGCAGACGTCGAGAAACATGGCGCTCAAGACCAGAAGCGCCGAGTGAAGATGGAAGCGCATCGCAGAGATGCCGTTGGGAGCAAGTTCGCTGAAGAACACGATCTTCAGCGCCATCGACTTAAAGGATGTGGCTTCTATCAGACGCTGATGCGTCCGTATGATGTCCCGCTCACAGCGGTTGTAGCGGATGTTACACATTTGGGTTGATCACGAATGTGATCACAGGTGTTTTTTACATTTGTTGTCGAACACCACAATTAGGGATCTTGAAATTTGTTGTTGAACACACAAGATGTCAAGAGTTGCATTGTTTGCAACTAAAGATGTGTCGTTTGCAGTACGGCGTCCGGAAGGGCAGCATGACGCTGAAGGCAAGGAAAGCGTCATCGCCTACCAGTCGCGCCAGCTTAAGTCAGCTGAGCGCAACTATCCAGTGTACGACAAAGCACTTCTTGCGATGAAGTTCGCACTCGGAAAGTTCCGAGTTCACCTTCTGGAAGAGAAGAAGTTTGTCGTATACACCGACCATGCCTCGCTGCGTACGGCGATGGGATCACTCCACCTCAGCCAACGCATGGCTTGTTGGCTTGCCTTCTTTGCCGAATACAAGTTCGCCGTGCACTATAAGCCCGGCAAGACAAACATCATCGCTGATGCTTTGTCGCGGCGTCCAGACTTCGACCCAATCATGCGTCGGAGTACGCCGCGTGTTGCCGTCACTGCTCCGACGAAGAACTTCGTCTCGTCACGCTCTCGGCGTCGACTGACCTTGCTAGTGCGGTCAAAGCGGCCTACACGCTCGATCCATTCTGCTCGGCAATGCGCAAACATCTCGACGCTCCGAGTCAAGCGTCTACCGCCGCCTTGTCGCCGCGTGCGCGTGCTCGTGCGCATCGCTACCACGTCCACGGTGGTTTGTTGTACTATCAAGTCGACGCGTTCGATGCTCCGCGTCTCGTCATCCTAGTCGATGACGACTTGCGCTCTCGCATCACGCATGAGTTCCACGACTCGCCAACGGGCGGTCACTTTGGTCGCGAGAAGACCTTTCTCGCTCTGTCCCGGGATTTTTACTGGCCTTGCATGTACAAGTGGGTGCGCAAGTGAGTGCCCACCTGCGAGCCGTGCCAACGTTCCAAGTCGGCTCCAGAGGTTCAAGCTCCGCTGCAACCTCTTCCGGTGCCAAGTGAGTGTTTGCAGTCCATCAGCATGGACTTCGTCTTTGGGTTGCCACCCGACCGTCAAAAGCGCACGGGTATAGTAGTCTTCGTTGACCGCTTCAGCAAGATGAGCCGTCTTGCTCCTGTTGCCAAGTCGATTACGGCAGCAGAAACTGCGCAAGTTTTCCTTGACACGGTCTTCCGGCATCATGGGTTGCCGGCTACCAACGCGACGTCCGCTTCACGGCTCGCTCTTGGCGCTTCGTGTTCCAGAGCTTGGGCACACACCTGGACATGTCCACGGCTGCGCATCTTCAAACAGATGGCCAAACTGAACGCGTCAACCGCGTTTTCGAAGACGTTCTGCGCGCCTTCTCGTCGTCGTACCCCGATTAGAGCACGTTCGTGCCGTTGGCAGAGTTTGCGCTGAACACGTCCGTTCACGCGTCAACGCGGCTCATCCCGTTCTTCATCAACCATGGTCGACACCCAGTGGTGCCTGCCACGCTCGGATTTCCTGTGGCTTGTACCTTGAGTGGGGGAGCGCTATTCAAGCGGCGCTCGACGTCATCACCCGTCGCTTCGCCATCCAACTCGATGGGCTTCACGATCAAGCAGCAAGTCAGCACCGTCGGCTGCCGACATGCCAGCGGCCTCGCCAGCAACAAGCCCGAGCACGCAGCCAGGCACAGCAGCTGCTGGCAGCCCGTCCTCGATCGGTCCGGCACTCGCATGCACGGTTCTAACCAGCCCGATGGATGGTTCCAAGCAGCAGTCGCCAACAAGCGCCAAGCCACGACGATCGTCTCGCCTTGCAAGCAAGGCTCAGCACCACGCAGGCGCTCACTCGATAAACGCCAACTTCGAGCCTCTGCCCGATGAGGCTGGCCTGACACACCATGAACGTCAGGCGATTGAATGATTTGTTCTCAGGCGCCAATCAGTCATGCGTTATGTGCGCGACACCATCACCGACGCCGTCAACGCCCAGAAGGAGCAAGCCGACCGCCGTGGTCGGCGCAACTTTGAAGCGTTCAAGGTGAATGAAGAAGTGCTGTTGTCGACGGAGGGTCTGCCACTCCGTCTTGTGTCCCCACGTGGCCGCAAACTGATGCCAAGGTACATCGGCCCATTCAAAGTGATTAACAAGAAAGGCAACGCCTACACGCTACACCTAAGCCCGTCACTACAGCTACACCCTACGTTCTACGTGGGTCGACTCAAGCGCTACTGCCCAGTCCATCCGGCGGCGGGCGAGGAGCCTCATAGCGAGGTCTGCGATAACGCTTGGAGCCACTGGGAACACCCTCGGTCAAATTGCGGAGGCGATCCTCCACGCCTTGCAGACGACGCTCCGCGTCCGTCAACCGGCGACGAAGCTCGCAGTTCTCCACTTCTGGCTCTTCCAAGTGGTCCGCGTTCGCGTCTGCCTTGTGCTCTGCTTCGTCGGCCGTCCGACGCAGGCTCACCAACCAGTATCGACGCCAAGGACCGCCTCCGCTGCTTGACGAGGCCGGGTCACAACGCTTTCTGGTGCAGCTTTTGGTCGATCACGAGGATTCATCTGCTGCTGGTGGTGACGCTCGCGCTAGTCGTACCACCCGCCGTCGCTCTGGTTGCGCCGCTGCCACTCGTGGTGCTCACGCGATTCGCTTCTACCACGTTCGCTGGATCGGTTGCCCAGCCGCTGAGGACTCGTGGGAGCCTCGTAGCGCGCTTGCCGAGGACGTTCCTAGGCTTGTCGATGACTACAAGCATCGCTTCGACGCGCCACACCGCGTCTTGCAGCATCAAGCGCCACCTCGTATCGGCGAACTACAACCCAGTCTTCCTCGCCGAGCAGCCGCGAGGCCAACTCGGTCTGCCACGGCGCGCACGTCGTCGGTCCCAGGCCCTGTGTGCAATCGAGGCATCGCTCCTCGACGTCAACGAAGCACCTGTGGCTCTGGGCTGCACACAAGGTAAGTGTTGAAGTGCCTCGTTTGATCCCAGGCTCGCCGCATGTGTGCCGGCTCGATCTCCCAGCTGACGATCTTGTAACGGCGCAGTCGTCCCGTTGATCGCGTTGGTCTATATTCTACATATCTGCATTCTCATTTGTTGATATTGGTCATCAGGATGACGACCAAGTATCAACACTTGTGCGCTTCCACGTCGATGCAGGCCACAAGGAGGACAAAGAGAACACGTTGCTTCCACTGAGCAAAAATGGGATTGAGGGGAAAGCTCATACGCCATAAAAACCCCTCGTAGTTACAGCTCAACCTAGCATTGCAAGAACACCGTAAGAGAACTGCCATGCCATGATGGCTCCGGTGATGGCTCTGATGGATGGATGGATGGCTTGGTGAGAGTCTTATGATGGCTTGGAGGCTTGTCTCTCTCTCTCTCTCTCTCTCTCTCTCTCTCTCTCTCTCTCTCTCTCTCTCTCTCTCTCTCTCTCTTCAAGGTTGGCGTTGAGGTTCACTGCTGATACTCTCCCCTTTGAACCTTGATTCAAGAGGGTTTGGGCATCCACGACTCTGAGAGCTTGAAGGTGCTTTGCTAATTTCACCTTGGCTAAGTTCTTGGTAAGCATGTCGGCGGGCATTTCTGCAGTTAGGCAGTACGCGAAGTGCAGTAGGCCCTGTGCAACGTAGTCTTTTACTTTGTACATCTTCAAGTCCAAGCACTTAATCTTGTGATGATTACCTTCGTTTGCAACTACTTGGATTGCACCTTTGTTGTCACTGTAGAGAGTCGGTTGTCTTCATTCTTGTCTCGAGTCTGTCAAACCTGACGCAGTCGTTGCTGTCGGTGTAGCTTGTGGTGTTGATGAGGATGTCGGCGTCGTTGTCGTGTTGAGTGTTGTTGCTGGTGCTGTGGCTTGTCCATCTGACTGGACATTTGTGTCTGCTGCTTCCTGTGTGGTTAGTGGGTCATTGACCACGAATGTCGGCACCTCAATCATGTTCTGGAACCGCAGCTTCTTTCTTGGTGGTTGCTTGCTGTCGTCGTCGGCTGATGGTTGGGGAGTTCCATCCGCGGGCATCGACACCAACGGCACTTTCTTCGGGAGTCCAATCGAGTCATCGTTGCCATATATCTTCCGCAGGAGAATTCCAACATATAGCCGTGCAACCGTAGCCTGGGGGCAAAACATTACATCCCGATGCTCCAGCATTTTTCCGGTCTGTGGGTCGAGTAAGCGATATCCTGTGATATGCGTGGCCAATCCGAGCAGTAGTGACAAGCGCGGAGTGTTGCTTAACTTCGACTGTCGTTTTGCTTTTGCTACAAACACATAGCCGACACAGCCCACACCTCCAGCTTATCCAAATCAGGCAGGCGCCCATGCAGCCTTTCGAACGGTGGTTTTCCATCATGTATCGTTGTTGATGACATGTTGTCCACGTCCACAACCCCAACAGTGCTTCAGCCCACAATGAATCAGGTAGGTCTGCTGTCACGAGTGTCGCCCGCACCTTAGATAGGAGTACATGTACATGATTGGCTTTCTCCACGAGACTGCTTCCTCCGGTGTGTATACATTTGTCCAGATCTGTCGAATATTCTGTTCCTGTTCCTGCAAGAATGTGTGCAACGCTTTGTTTACGAATTCCGTTCCTTGACTTCACATTGGAACCCTCTGTCTTGAGGATTTTGATACGCTCAATGATCAAGTCTGCACAGTCACTTTTTCTTGTAAATGATCGATACCCATTTGAAGCGTGTGCATTCGTCCTGTATGACCAAGAAGGAGCATTTACCTCCTACCGAACGTACTCCGACATAACAGACGTCGACCATTAGTTTTTCACAAATACCACTGGCTCGGCTTGGATTGGTATGGCGATAGGACATTAGCCGCGTCTTGCCTAGCAGACAACCATGGCAGTTCAATTTTGCATCCCAATCGATATCCTTCATATTTTGCCTTGCCATATCTCCACTGCTCACCAATCTTTTTAGCGTGTCAACCATCACGTGAGCAAACCGTAGGTTTAATCGCAGGAGAGCACTTTGTTTGCTTGTAATCGCCATGACAGCTTCTGTGCGTGCATGGCGCCGTGTCGGCATCCGATAGAACGACCCAATCTTTATCAGCTCGACTCTGTGAGGGCCTCTAACCAGCCAACATCGCTTTGTTATCGCACCTTTTGAGAGTTCAATTTCCCAACCATCCTTTTCCAGACAATCCAAACTGAGCAGGTTTGATCGACCACCAGCGGCATGTCATACATCCTTGAGTGTGTATGGAAACTCAGCACCGTGCACATCAGACATCACCGCCGTCACTTTCCCGATGATGGTACTCGTGGACATTTCACCAGTCCACACCTCGAATTCAGCGCCATCATCAGCGCGTATAGCGTGCATTGCGCTTGCATCTGCGCACACATGCGTACTACTGCAGGTGTCAAGTAACCATTCCAATGTCGAACGCTGTGTCCGGTGGTCGGGTTCACGGTGTCGAGTCATGCCAATTCCAGGTACTTGCCGGGACCATGAGCTATCATTGGCCCATATTACCAATATTGTCGTCGCTCTCGTCAAAATGTGGCTCCACCTTGCGTGGCTTGTTCTGGAACTTCATATCAAAGCGTCGCTTTCTGCATTCGCACGCCCAGAGCCAGGCTTGTGGCAATAATTGCACTTGCCCTGCCGTATTCGTCGGAATGAGTTCTTGCTCTGAGCATTTGCGTCTCCAGCACTGCTGGCAGATCCTTGATTGCCAGGGCCAGACCGACGCTGTCCATTGACACTCTGCCCATCTACACCCATTACTTTTGGTACTGCCGGAGTTTGGCCATCCGTAAGGGCCTCATCCAATTCCGTTTCCGACATCAGCGCGTTCATCATCATCACTTGTGCAAGGGTTGGCCTACCTGCGGTTTCAGCTGTTAGTGTCATTCGTGAGAATGAGCGAACTACTTCCCAGTGTGTTCCAGCCACATTTGCCAGGATCAAGTCAACCAGTTGGTCATCACTCATGGGATACCCCATGTTGGTTAGCTGCTGACGCATGTTCCGGCGCTCTTGCAGCCATTGTGCGATTGACTGGCCGTGCTCATAGGGCGAGTTCGTCAACATCTTCAGCACGAACACATAATTGCCGTACTCTATCATGGTGTAGTGCTATGCTCCAATAATTCCCACATTTCGCGAGCAGTTGGCAAGTCACAAATTCGTTCCGCATCTGGTGTTGGTACTCCACGAAGCAGTGCATCCCGAACAAACACATCTCGATCGTCGAATTGTTGCTGTACTGTCTGATCAGCGGCATCTCAGACCACTGAACCATCAAGGTGTCCCCATGTTTGGTGTGCTGTGAGGAATGCTCGCAGTTGAGATCGATAAAGTTTATAACTTCCTCGCATCTCTGGAACCGTCCGGATCACATCGCGAAACTTGCACTGCTGGCGGTTGTGCTAGTGCTGCTGGAGCAGCAGGTGTAATACACGTAGATACAGTTAGCGACATGCTGTATAAAATGAACAGGCATCTTACAAACCAGCCATCAACGACACGTCACGACACATATC
>NSDO01000259.1:9219-22085 GCA_002286825.1 Lagenidium giganteum
TCATGCAAGTTCCACAACTTGCAACATAGTCTCGAACATCCTTTTCGAGCTTTGGCCAGTAGTACCATTGCGCACACTTCAGCTGTGTTCGTCTGATCCCAGGATGCGCTGACGTTGACGCATCATGGAACTCTTTTATAATGTCGGTAATCAACTTGGAGTCGTTGGGCACGCAGACTCTGGCAACCGAGTGTTCTGTTTCAAGTACAGCAGCCCATTACGCTTGATGTACCGTTCCGACCCGTCCTTGGTCTTCCAAGCGGTCTTCAATTCTGGGTCCTTTGTGTATCCTTTCTGAAATTGTTTCTTCGTCTCTGCCGACATGTGGACATTGGATATATGGAACTCGACGTGATGGATTTCATCCACAACGAAGTGTCGATTCTCTTGGCATACTCCGACTTTGCGTCGTTCTGCTCTCCCCCGGAAATCCTGATCGTCGAGAAGAAGACTAACTTCATGGTCGGGAAGGAGACGAATGGTTGTAGCATTCACTGAATGACGACGAAATGAGGACGAGACATGTGCACAGCGTTCATCGCAGTCATGCACCGTCGGTAGGCAAAATTTTTCCTCGTCAGTCACTTCTGACTCTTGACGGTCGTCATCCTCAACCGGGCTTTGCGCTGGTCGCGACAATGCGTCAGCCACGACGTTGAGACTACCTTTGACATGATGTAACACGAACTCAAACTGAGCGGAAAACGTCAAGAATCGCGCAAGCTTTGGACAGACCGTGGGATGGTGCAACATCCAACAACATGCCGAATTGTCCGTGTACACATCAAATGGCCGTCCATGCAGATAGTGACGCCACTTGTCCAAGGCGTAGAGCTCCTTTTCGTGGGCAGGCCAGTCTTTTCGTGTGTACTCAACTTCTTGGAGTAGAACGCGATGGGATAATCTTCTCCATCCACCAACTGTGACAATACTCCGCCCATACACTCGCCTGATGCGTCAGTCGTGACAATGAAGGGCTTGCTGAAATCGGGAAGCTTGAGCACGGGCGCTTGCTGTAGTGCTAGCTTCAAACGGCGAAACGCGCTCTCTTGTTCGTCGCCCCAGTGCCACTTTGCCTCCGTCTTCGTCAATGCACTCAACGGCAGCGCGATGTGTGCAAAGTCACAAATGAACCGGCAATAATAACCAGCCAACCCGAGGAAGCTCAGCAGCTCCTTACGGGTCATAGGTGCGGGAAACGTCTCAAAGGCTTGTGTTTTTCTGGCATCGACCGAGACACCCTGAGCCGACACCGTGTGGCCCAAAACATCGACGCTCTTCTTTCCGAACGAACACTTGCTCGGTGAGCGTAAAGTCTCTCTCGCTCTAACACCGCACACATTTGACGAAGATGTTCAACATGCTCCTCTTCCGTCTTGGAGAAGACGCATATATCATCCAAGTATACAACGACGAAGTCGAACTTGTCGAAGAGTACACGCATCAGTCGTGACCAAATTCCTGGCATTCCCGCCATTCCCATTGGTGCGACGCACCAATGATAGGTTTCCTTATGCGTCCGGAACGCCGTATACTGTCGACTCTTGGTGGCAACTCGCATTTGATGGTAACCTTGCGCCAAGTCAATCACACTGAAGATGGCGCAGTCTGCCATCTTGTCGAACAGCTCCTCAATCAACGGTCGCGGAATCTTTGGGATCTTTGTTTGACCGTTGACGTAGCGAAAATCGATGACCCATCGAATCGGAATCTTGGTGTTGCCCGACCGAAGCCATTCTGCTCGTTTCGGGCTCCGACCTGTCTTGGGATCCTTCTTGGGTACTCCGAAGATATTCGATACCCATGGCGAGTTTGAAACCTCAATCCACCCTTTCTTGAGCTTCTCATCGATGAACGCTTCCAATGCATCTTGTTCCGTCTTCGACAGTCGGAACGGTGCTCTCGAGCTTGGGACTGCATCGGGCTTCAGCGCTACCTCAAATTCGACAGCTCGCTTCGGCGGCGACCCATCCGGCAATTTCGCTGGAAAAACGTGACCGTACGCTTCGATCACTGACTTAAGAAACTCTGGCACTGAGCCCTCCTCCACTGTCACTGATATCTTGATGGCGAATAGCTCTGCGAATCTCTTGTTGCGCAACTTTCATGCGAACTTCTCTGCAGACGTAAACACGCCATTTCTCAAAGCCTCCGCAAGCATGAGTTTGTCTTCATAGCGACGTTTCAACTCTGCGCGCTTCTGTCCTTTCTTGTTGTCGCTTACAGCGTCGTCTTGGCTGGCTTCCGGTGGCACTACGTCATCCTGATCGTCAGCCATTTCCAAGGACTCTACTTCAGAGTCAGCATCTGACTCATCCTCACTTGCACTCTCCACCTCCATGCGAACCGCTTGAGATACCGCTGCAGGAATCTTCACTTCGTGCGTTCGCCCGGATGCAGACCTCGCATGAAATGCATCATCTTGTCCAGTTCCCCCATGTCTTTGATCTGTGACTCAAAGAACCGGAACCGTTCAATGTAGTCTTGCAATGGCTTCCCTTGCTGATGCTTCAACCCATACAGCTGGTCACGCAAACGCTCTTGCATGTCTCCGGGTACGAACTCCTTCTGCAGCTCCAAGAAAAACGCTTCAACTGAACTCATGTTCACTCGATGAATCATGTACCATTGCGCTGCCGCACCACGTAACGTACTACCGAGAATTGCCAGAATGCGCGGCGTCAGTTCTCTGTTACGGTAGTCCACGTTACGCGCTTGAAAGTAGTTGTCCACTTGATCGGTGTACAGCTTGAAGGATTCCTTCATCATCCCACTGTAGACAGGTAGCCTCAACCCTTCCCACTTGATGTCGTCTACAGACTTGCCCGCTTTCATTGCGTTCAGAATCGTCGTCTGCTGCTGCATCATCTGCACCATCTGTGCCATCAACGCTTCGTCGTTGGACATGGTTGACTGATGTTGAACAGAATGAGTTAACGAAACTGAACTGAAATTACTTTCTTAGACGATCCAAAATACGAGCCAAGTCCACGTGGAGAAGTCGCTTGATTTCCTGCAGTTTCGCGTCGACTTGATCCAGAACTTGGTCAATCTCGCCCTTGTTGTCAATACCGCGTCGCTGGTCCTTCGCGATGCGCGCGTGCTTGCGCAACACCTTGTTGACGCTGGCCGTTTTCTCCACTGACTTCTTCAAATCACCCAGACACTTGTTTGCACGTGCCGGGTCGTCGAACAGAAAAGCGGCGCCAAAGCCTTCCTGCCAAGGGCTGATTTCTTCAGCTTTTCGTTTCTTCTGCTTTTTGTGTTTTTTGTGCTCATACACACCAGAGCCCTACCCCGATTTTCCGCAGGCCGCAGCCTTTCGATGCGTACTGTCCCCGACGCGTTGCCGGGCCAACGGTGGGTCTCACGGAGTGTGATGGTATGGATTTACGGTACTGCTTACAGTCACGCGGACAAGGAGGTCCTTACGCCGCTCAAGCAACCTCGGTCAGACAATTCCCCCAGCGGAAAGTCCGAGGATTTACGCGAGTACGCAAGACGTGGTCCCGTCTTTGTGCCCGTTCGCGGAACACGGTCGAGCTTGGTCCGTCGCGTTCTTCAGCGGCGACCAACAAGTGCTAGCAAATATGGTGGCAGCACTCGTACTTGGCGGAGTTGTTACGGTATTCGCGGGTGATCAAGCCTGGAAGCGTGCATTGGGTCTGCCGCTTGACGGACGCGTAGACGTAGACGTAGTCGTAGTCGTAGACTTGTACTTGACAATGCAAATGAAGAACTGAGTTAGTTTTTAAGGCTAGCTCTGGGCGTTGGCCAGCGGCCCCTGCCTGTGTCCTACGGGTCCTGGATTTCTAGGATCCGGATACGCATGTCCGTTCTCCTAAGATACGTCTGTCCAGCTAGTATCTACTAAGCACGGATCCTTAATATGAACGTTGATACGCAGTTATTCCAACTGGGTGTGCCTACTCGGTAACAGGTTATGAGCCCAATGCTGCCAGTCAGCGACGCCATTGCCGGCCTGGTGCCGCTCACGTTCAACGGCGACTCTGCCGCCTTCAACGATTACGCGTCGACCATTTAACTATACCTGAAGGCAAAAAGTTTGCTCGGGTACGTCCTCGTTCCTGAATACGACGGCACGCAAGCATTTGTGCACGAAGGGAAGGAAATCCCAGCGATTGTGCAGCTGGGGCAAGGTGCCCAGCCCGCGCAAGGCAACGACGATGCTGCGGAGCCGCAGATCGAACCGGGCCCGCAATATGCTCCTGGTGGCGCTGCTCACCGCCAGTATGAGCGCCTGCAAGCCCTTGCGCTGCAGAAGAACTCTCAAGTGGTGTTCCTGCTCCAGCAGTCACTCGAGCCCTCACTGCAATCGTCGATCAAGGGCCTCGATGCCTACCGCATGTTGTAGCAGCTCAAGACGAACTACGCGGGCCGCCACGCAAAGAAGATCGAGCGTCTGCACAAAGCGCTCGAGACACGGACTCTCAAACCCGGCCAGAACCCTGCGGTCTTCGTGAGCGAGTTCAAGAGCGAGGTGGCCGCGTACCAGGCGGACTCCGGCACCGTGTTCTCGCTCGTCGACGGCAGCCTGCGCTTGCAAGCAAAGCTGCCAGCCTGCTGGTCGAAAACGCTCGAGATCTGGACGTCAACGGATGCGCACATTCCGTACGAGAAGCTCTGCAAGTTGGCAATGAGTTTCGCGAGACTGCTAATAACGGCTACGGATTTGCTGTGGGAAACGTAGCATATGAAGAAGGGGCAGAAATATCAAGATCTGAAATGCGGAGACGCTTGCTCGTTTGGAATTCGGATTGGATAAACTACCTAAGGAGCAGTTAAAGCCACAAGAGATTGAGCGCGCTCATAGTAAAATCAAATATGTCGAAATAAAAATCTGCACGCATTGTGGAAGCAAGCATTCGAAGGAAGCACTAAGCGATACTTTATGAGACCACGTAGAACATAAAGACTCTAGTCAACCAAAGTACAAATCGGGATTTAGCGCGTCCGTTAGATAGCCCGCTTTTTCGGCTTCCAGCACATGTCTTCACGTTCTCCAGAACTTGTCTGTGGGCGGAGCTGTCATCATTTTCCCGTCGTACCTCCCAAAAGTTGTCATATCTCATTTTGTTTTTTTTGGTCAATTAGGGGTATTTTTGCGAGCTGCGTCGATTGGGCTCAAACCAACGCTAAAAACGCCTGACAAATGAGTAAATAACGCAAAGAAACACACAAAATAGTTTTGTGACACTCATTTTTGACGTCGAAAATGAGTTCGACAAGATGGTGGACTAGTATCAAAATGAAATTCGGCAATGCGAACAGGTATCAAAGTGAACCACGGCAAGCTAACCGCCAGCGTCGGCTTTGGTCTTCCTGCGAGCAACTCGGGCATGCTTGGTCTCGGCGGATTGCTGCACTTCCTCAGCGCTTGGTGCAGCGTACAGCACATCGTCTTTGAATTCTGCAGGCACGTACGGCAGGGCCTTCTTGCGCAGATCACATACCTTCTCTGGATTGGCCTTGAGCATAGTCCATGGTCAGCACTAGATGATCGTCGCTTGCGCTAGCGCTGACTTCCTCGTACGCAAGTCTGCAACCATACAATCACGTGAGTCAGTTTGATACTTCCTGCCATCGCGTAAATCAATTTGATACTTCCGGCCGTCGCGCAATTCAAATTGACTCTAACGTACGTCATCATTCTCGCTTGCTCTGTGTGCTGGCCAAGAAGCTCTGAAACGTCAGGCGACGGCGACGCGCGAAGCTGAGTCGTGTAAACCGCACACGTGGCTGCGCGGGCTGCGAATGCTGATGTCGGGGCATTTAGCTTGCAGGAGCTGACGGAACGCTGCTTCCGATGGCAAGTTCGTGTCTGGTAGGTCTTGCTGCTTCCAAACAAGCGCCATTTCTTGCCGAAGTCTCTCCCAAGTAAAATAGCACGGCAGCAACCTGTTGTTCTTGGTTGCAGTTGTCTTGATAACCTTGCCGTTCTCCGTGCGCTGCGTGCGCACACGGACTGGGACGACTTCCCCGACAGCTTCTGCGAACGCTCGGAGCCACGCAACAATCTTCGCCTTGTCCAGACGCTTTGCACTCGTGTTGCCAGCGTTGCCGTGGTCTTTGGGACTGAACCAGCCTGACTCAATTCGTTTGCGGTACCGAGCTATCGAGGCAGTGCCGCACCCATAACACTCGGCGAAGACGTCGCGACACACTACTCCAACGAGTGGAAAGTGATATTGATACTTCACAGGCTCACCTTTACCGCGCTTGCGCTTGCCGGCAGTGTTGGAATCGTGATTCGATTCGGAGGTTTCATAACGGAGCTGGCCCTGCGGGCCTGGCATGCATATGGCTATGAATAGTGCAAGGAAGCAGGAAAGCAGAACGAGGGAGAGCTACCCCTGTAATACACTTCTCAAGACACCATCTCCGAGGCACCACAAGGACGGATGTCCGACAGGATTATGAGCCCAAGCGCTCGCGCGCGAGAGCACGACCTGGATGGTGACGTCGGCAGGACGGAGGGGCTCCCCTATGGGTGGGACGGCAAGGACTGGAGGACCTACAAGTGGAAGATGCGTACGATCTTTCGCGAGCATGGCCTTATCGACATCGTCGAGAAGAAGGCTCTGCGCAAGGACGTCCCTGAGGAGCGCCGACCTGCGTTCGACAAGAGAGAAGTCAAGATCATGCGAATGATCGGGACGACCGTACCAACGGACAAACTGCAGCAGATTGACATGTACGAGACTGGTTCGGACATGTGGGCAGCGTTATGCGAGTTGTACGAGAAGCGCCAGAACACAGCAATCCGTCAGAGCGTGATTCGGCGATTGGTTGATGAGTTGAGGGACATGCGGTGTGAGCCAGGGAAGGACATTCAAGGTCACCTTGCGCGCATGTTCCACCTTTGAACCGAACTGAACATGACGTTGATATGCTGGAGTTGCTTCTCAACAGCCTTCCGCGTCAACGTGAGTACGATCTCCTGCGAGGAACCGTTCAGTATGGCGGTGGAGCGTCACATACGCCCGAGTCGCTGCGAGAACTAATCCTGGAGGCGGCCATGCGTCAGGAACGAGAAGCAAGTCGAGGTGGCAAGCCGGATCGGAAGTCAAAAGGGACTGAGCGACAGAAAGGGAATGTCAATGGCGGTGATGCCAAGGACGACGGGAGTAGACGCCGACGTACTTGCTACACATGCGGAAGCACAGAACATCTCAAGGTGGATTGTCCAAAGAGAAAAGGGGCCCCGAGCAGCGATGGCAGCAACGCCAACGGCTCGGGGCAAAAGCGCTCGAACTTCACGCGACGCGAGGAGCACCGTGCGAGTCAGGTTGATCAGGAGCCGGGATTGGTTTCTGGGGTGTTGGGTGAAACAACAGGCGACTCCGGGGAATCATTCGAGTCTGGATCGGTGAATGAGCCGATCGTCCCGAATGGTGAATGGTGGTGTTTCGATAGTGGCTCGAACACACACTTGGTCGAACAGAGACTACTTTGTGACCATGGAGTCCATCGACTCAAGTGGTGGAAATGTGCATGGACTTGCACAGGCTATGGCTATTCAAGCCGAAGGGATCGGGACAGTAAGCCTGATGACAGAGGTTGACGGTGAGAGAGTGCAAGTGTTTGTCGACGACGTGTTATACGTGCCGAAGGCACGCCACGGGCTACGGTCGCCTGGATTGGCGAAGGAGCAGGGGTTCACAATTGCGTTCGACGAGGCAACTATGGAGTTCACGTTGTCGAAGGACAAGCAACTGGTGCTGCGCGCGGACCTCAAGCAAGGGACATGGGGTTTCAGGACAGTGAAGTCCACTAATCTACCGAAGGGTGACTCGGTGATCGAGCGGGTTGCGAATTACACCGCGGCAGATGGTGTGGCGACGATGCAACTATGGCATGAGCGACTCGGCCACTCGTGCACGCAGTACCTGAAAACTATGGTGGATCAGGGGCTGGTTGGCGGTATGAAGCTGACACAGCGCCAAGCAAAACCGTGTGATGCATGCCATGTGGGCAAGCAACGGCAGAAGAAGCGCATGCAACGCCTAGATCGTGGACTCACTGCGCCAAACCAGATCATTCACGCAGATCTATTGTTTCCGAGCGTAAACAATGGGACTCAGTACAACGCGGTACACCTCTTGACGAGCAAGCAGGCGGCAGTGGTCAACGCGCTCATGAGGCAGTACGTGCTCTGGGCAGAACGCCAAGCCGGTCGCAGCGTCACGAAGGTGATCCAGCGAGAGATTGAGCTTGAGCCGGTTGAGCACGGGCGATTCCCAGTCCAGCGCGTGCTGACGGACAAGGGTGGCGAGTTTGTAAATGACGACATTGATTCATGGTATGCTGCGCGAGGAATCGAGCACATCAAGGTCGGTCCGAAGTCCTCGCATTTGAACCCATGCGAGCGGGCACACCAGTCACTGATAGAGATGACAAAGGCACAGAKGCATRCCTCAGGGTTTCCTMATTCGTTTTGGCCGGACGCATTGATGAACGCGACATACATCAAGAATCGCCTCTACAACAAGCCGATCAATGGGGTCCCCTACCAGCGGATGTTTGGTGTGCGTCCAGACATCCACCACATCAGGAAGTTTGGTGCACTGGCGTACGTGCATGTACCAAAGGGACCCAACCGGAACAAGGAGGCCGCGAACGCCAAGGTTGGGWTTGTTCTCKGCTATGCTGAGRACACRGTGGGGTGTCGTGTCTACATCCCGGACGAGCGCACGAGACGCTTCGTGGCTGACGTCCGAGTGCACGAAGAGGTCGTGTACCGAGACCGACACGACGTAGCCATGGAAGAGATGGGCTCAGTGGAGTTTGCACGTCGTCCAGCGGCGGAACATGACGAGGATCTCGATCATGCGGCTGACGGCGAGGCAAGTGACGAGGAGCTTGATACGACTGTGGAACTGATCGAAACGAGGACGACACTGAGGTGGCAGCCACGGCCATTAATGATGCAAGCGAGCTCGCCTTCGACCTCGAGGAGGGCGAGAGTGATGACGTGGACCTGGTCGCTGGGGACGATGATGACGAGAACGAGACTGACAGCAGCACGGAGACTGAAGCAGACGCACACACGTGGTACACCAGGCGCGAAACAGGCCCAGCGGCTGGACCACCACACAGCCACGATCATGATGATGGCCACGATGATGGGTCAGTGGTGGGGGAGTGTGGATCGGAACATGGCCTAGTACATGACAGCGTTGCTGCAGATGCGCCAGGAGACGTGAGCGACCACGGCAATGCGCGTGAATCCGAGTATGCTGAAGGGGATCCCACAACAGTCGGTGGTGGGGACAAAGGCGCCATTGGACACTCGAGGAAGCGCAACGAACGAGATGACACGGTGTCAGAAAATCGACGTGTTGGCCTCGGAGGCGACGTGAAGGTGCGCCGGAATAGAGCGCATGACCAAATCGGTGAACCACTAGACAAGGGAGCACGCAAGCGCCAGGATCGTGACGGCACACCATCAGAGAACCAACACAACGAGCTTGGTGAGACTGTGAAGGTGAGACGCACGGGACTCCGTGAGGCGAGCCAACGTCGACGTCCAAGTCGATTCAACGACTACGTGATGAACTCAGCAATCAGACTCAAGGATGCGAACAACATGGAAATCCGAGCCGCAAACGTGAAAGTGCCACGCAACCGACGCGAAGCGATGCGCTCCAAGTTTGCAAACGAGTGGCGACTGGCCGAGCTGGAGGAAATGGCAGCGTTGAAACAAAAAGGGGGTGCTCGACGAGATAGAGAGGGGGTTGATGCCCAGTGGCACGCGAGCAATCCGGACCATGTGGGTGTACGCAATCAAATTGGACCACCAAGGTTATGTCACGCGCTTCAAAGCCAGAATAGTGGCACTGGGGAACTGACAGCGCCCTGGGATTGATTTCAATGAGACTAGTGCACCGGTGGCGAGGATATCATCATTTCGATTGACACTGGCGGTTGCGCCTAAGCTTGGGCTGAAGGTCTATGGTGCCGACGTGAACACGGCATATTTGAATGCTACGCTGCAGATACCGCAGTACGTACCGTCAATTGAAGGTTTTCCATGTGAACAACCAGGACACGTTTACGTGGTGAGGCGCGCTCTGTATGGTTTGCGTCAGGCTGGTCGTGAGTGGAATTCTGAACTCAACAACTGGATGCTGACACGCGGGTACCAGCGATGTGCGACGGAGCCCTGCCTGTACTACAAGGTGGATCAAGGTGTGATCACGCTTGTGTTGGTGTACGTGGACGACGTTATCTGCGCGACCAACAGTGATGCAGCCAAAGACGAGTTGTTCCATGCGCTTGATGAGAGTTATGGAATCAAGGACCAAGGAGAGCTGACCGAGTGTCTGGGAGTTGAGGTCAGGCAAACGGATGAGGCAATTCACATCACGCAGCGCAAATACACCCTGGCGATTTTGGACAAATTCGGATACAAGGATGCGCACAAAACGGGGAACCCAATGGAAACAAACGCGAAACGCACCCAAGCAACAGCAGCGGACTCGTTGAGCAGGGATTTTGACTATCGAGGTGCCGTGGGCATGCTGATGTACTTGGCCACAAGCACGAGGCCAGACTTGGCGTACGTCTTGGGTCAACTGAGTCGGTTTGTGAGCAACCCGACGGTACAACCCGAGGGGACACTGAAGCGAGTCCTTCGCTACCTAGTTGGCACAGTGGACTATGGGAACCAGTACAAGAAGGCAAAGCGAACAAGCGACACGTTAATGCTGCGCGGGTATTGCGACAGCGACTGGGGTAGTGACCCAGAGATGAGGAAGAGCACGAGTGGGTTCGTGTTTGAGATGGCGGGTGGTGCTGTTTCGTGGATGTCGAGACGCCAACCGATCATCGCACAGTCAACAGACGAAGCTGAGTATGTTGCTGCATGCGAGGCAAGAAAGGAAGCGGTCGCAGAGTGCAACATCTTGCACGAGGTGTTGCCGCGCCACACAGTGAGACCGGTGATTGGCATCGATAGTCAGGCAGCTCACATCATGGCGCCCAACCCGACCGACAGCCGTCGCACGCGACACATTGAGTTGAGGTGGCACTACGTGAGGGAACAAGTCCAGCGTGGGGCGATCGAACTGGTGAAGATCAAAGGGGATGATAATCCAGCTGATGCGTTCACAAAACCTTTGGACAAGACGAGATTGAGCAAGCTAGTGGGTGTGGTCGGACTCGGTCACATTGGGTAAGTTGTCGAAGTTGCACTTCGAGGAGGGCGTGTTGGAATCGTGATTCGATTCGGAGGTTTCATAACGGAGCTGGCCCTGCGGGCCTGGCATGCATATGGCTATGAATAGTGCAAGGAAGCAGGAAAGCAGAGCGAGGGAGAGCTACCCCTGTAATACACTTCTCAAGACACCATCTCCGAGGCACCACAAGGACGGATGTCCGACAGGCAGCACCTTCGCAATGGCGCAGCAGTGCCAACGCCGTGAATACGCTCACTCGGCGCTCTGAGGGCTCGAGGGCAGCATGCGACCGGAAAAATTGTTCGAGCTCGGCGGCTTTCCCGGCCGAGCACTTACGATCGCATTTGTCTGCGTGAATTGCTTTGATCACCCTATCATGCGGTGAAGCTCCGTTATCGCTGTCATCTGCGGCGCTGGGCGGCGTGGGCGAGTCCACCTCTTCGGTGGCCACATCATCGTCGGAAGCTTCCTCCACGGACACTTCTCCCTCACTGGCATCATCGTCGTCGTAGTTGTCGTCGTAGCCATCGTAGAGCACCCACTCAATGCTGTCTTCTTCTGCCTGCGCAACGCCTTTCGTTTCCTCGTCACTTCCAGCCATCATATTTTTGACAAGTGCTCTTTTTCGATTTTGACCTCATAAAATATGCCTTCGGTCAAGATCAGATTGGACTTCTAAGTAACTCAATGCAAGAAAAATTTGGTCGGAGTGAATTTGCCATGAAACAAATCGTTTAAATCGTTTGCTGCGATGACATGCCTCATAACATCGCTAGGACGCTTCCTCGATCAGATTTCTTATCAATGATGACTCGCGGTTCTATTTCGTGTCCTGTCAAGGGGAAAGGCTAGATTGGAATATTCCAGCTCTAATCAACTCGAATCATATGCCGAACTACAAAGACAAAGCTGGCGAAATCGTTTGTCGTCTGATGATTGCTGAATATGGCAAGTAAGTCCCTGATGACGAAGTAGATGTGGGACTTGAGCAGAAAATCAAAGAGCAAGAGTTTGCAACATTCTGGCATCGATGCCTTTCGAAGTATATTGAGTTCAAAGACAAATACGCAAGCAAGAAGGTGACGGCATTTGCTCCATAGTCATTTATTGAAAGAAGCAATGAGTTTCGCGAGACTGCTAATAACGGCTACGGACTTGCTGTGGGAAACGTAGCATATGAAGAAGGGGCAGAAATATCAAGATATGAAATGCGGAGACGCTTGCTCGTTTGAATTCGAATTGCATAAACTACCTAAAGAGCAGTTAAAGCCACAAGAGATTGAGCGCGCTCATAGTAAAATCAAATATGTCGAAATGAAAATCTGCACGCATTGTGGAAACAAGCATTCGAAGGATTGCTGTAAGCAGTACGAATGCAATACTTTATTAATGCTAAAATAGTGTCTCTAACAATTGAGTAGTACTGGTATTAGTGATTGATACTGGTTTTAGATTTCCACCCAAGTGAGGTTATTTCGTCGTAAGTGATATCAATATCGATAAGAAAGGTGGTTGTGCAAGTTGATGTTTGCAACGAGGCATTAGCTGGCATCAAACGCTGGCCTATAAACAGCATTGAATACCACTAATATAATGCTCCGTCCTCGAGCAACTCGAGATACGTGCAGCTGTGATCGCAATCGATAGAATTGAGAGTCGTGTCGA
>NSDO01000259.1:26190-40973 GCA_002286825.1 Lagenidium giganteum
ATTGATATCTATTAATGCTCTCGACATGTAAATTGGCGAAGTAACATCTCGCGGACGTCACTACTGATTGATGTTTCTTATCGATTGATTGATGTTTCTTRTGGATTGATTGATGWCTTACYAGGGCCATAACGATATTGATATCTATTAATACTCTCGATGCCTGCAGAAGTTATTCTCGTCGAAACCGAGTCGATCGTCTCCAGGTATAACATTCCTCGATGTCGAATTACCACTCAAGCAACACCCAAGAAACACTCAAGCAACACAGAAGAAACTCAATCATGAATTCATTACTAGTTCGGATTGGTACAAGGCCCGCGCGTTTAACTGATTTATCAACATCGCGCGTTATATGTGGTGAAACAAAGCAATGGGGAGGTCGCTTTTGGTGTAATTCTTGTCCCGTTGTTGTCATGTTGTCGTCATGTTGTTGTCATGATGTTTGCCAGAGCCGGTGACATCACGAAGTGTGGTGATGCAGGTCCTCAAAAGTGAAAACCAACAACCACAAAGCAAACAAATGGTCGCACAGCGAGCAACCTGGGAGCACAATCGTATAGACGAGGTGTGCCACACGCAATCGCTTTCCCACCATAGGGAGATAACGCTGCGCGACACTCCAAAACCCAAATCTTTCTAGAGGCCGAGTAAAAGAGCTTCGGCGAGACGTTGATGCCCTCAGGTACTTTCAAATACTCCAATCTGGTGATATCTCTACAGATTCACCTTAAATCAATCCAATCCAATGTAGACCAATTAATATCAACTGCGCCAGCTAACAATCTGTAGCGCAGGACACCGTACAACGGTGTGCGAGATTCTGTGAGTCAAACCCGCTGTTCGCACTTGTAGCTGGCAAATGCGAGCGCATGGCAGACCCCCTATCAAATGGACCTACCCAAATGCACTCACGCCACACTCTAAGTACAGATACACACACGCGCACTCGAGATACCTTGCTCTTGACGACGTGCTCCCCACACAGTGCAAGATTCCTAAGCACTTGTGCTTTGAAGGGAAAACCTTGGACTGATTGGTTATTCTAAGCTATTCTCACGGATCTTTTCTTGGCTTCTTGGCTGCATGCGGTCCAGAGCGACCGAGATGAGGAGTCGCGGGCGCCCCGACGGGTCTGTGGGCTGAGTTATGTGGAAAGATCGCATTTGCAATCTAACCTTTTGTCGCAAAAGATTCTGCGATCAAATCCGTGCGATAATCTGACCACACAAAGTGCGATCTGCAACAACTGATACCCCTGCAACTAGATCCTATCCTACCTGCCAGTAAGTATTAATAAATCTACCAATATCTGCTAAAATATACCGTATCACGAAGAAATCTGGGATATCTCGGGAAGTATCGCGAACTTGGAGTTGATTCCGACGAATCCAGACCGTTGGTGGCTGGGCGCGTCCAGGCTCGTGCTCGGACGCTTGTCAGAGACTTTTGAAGCCTTCGCGCTGCCATCACATCCCAAGTCGAGAGAAATGACGGAGAGATCTTCAGGTTCGGGGACTACTGCATCACACACGCCCCCTGTTGGCTCCAATCCCGAGTGCAGTGAAGAATGCGAGCCCACATCCATCAGTGGTTCCATATTCGAGCAAGTCCGATCCAAGTCGCGTGCGCTCCAAACCATGTCTGATCTCGTAGCCCAAGGGAGTGCTGATCCAAGTAACACCACTTGGACGGAGGCATCAAACGTCGCGTTAACACCAATTGAGACTCAAGCTCTTGTTGCCGCATTCCGTCCCGGCGATCGCAGTCCCGGCGATGACAATGCTCTGGCCGCGGCACGATTGTTGAGTCTGCCGATCTCCACGACGTTGATCACGGAGTTGCACGATGACGACGATGGCGAGCCTTCAGTTGTGCCTGAGCCGGAACTTGAATCTGCAACAGCGCAATCGGTGTCTTCTCGAAGTGGTGTCACTCGAGATAATGCATCCAAGGTGTCACAGCATGACGCCGAGCCCGATCTGGACTTGGAAGACAAAGCACCTGCTTATCTACAGCCAAAATAGTCGAGCCAAGCACAGAACCAGTCGCCGTAACAGTCGAGGGAACGTCACTGGCTGGTTCAAGCTCTGCACTTCCAACTTCAGCGCAAGGCTCAGCTCATGCTTCAGCTTTGTCGGCTGCGTCGGCGACACTTGGATTGTCTGTCATCTCGACGGCGTCAATCCTAGGTCCTTCGCACGACGTTCAGGATGCGTTCGCTCGTTTCCATGCTCAACAAGTCGAAGCTGCAGTCCAAGAAGCCCGCGCAAAGGATGCTGCAGAGATAAAGCGCCTCGCGTTTGTGGAGTCGAGGCAGAGATCGTTGCAAGAGATGATTCTCAAATCCATCGAKGAGATCAACGAGCTCGAAGACGCGTTCAAAACTTCCTTGCAGCGCAATCACCGATACCAAGCATTGATCCGCGCAATCACCGATACCAAGCATTGATCCGGAAGGCCAGGAGCAATCTGCAGGCTGCAGTGTTGGCCCGGCAGGAGGCTGAGAACAGTCAGGCCCAAGTCGAATCCACTAGGGCTGACGTTGATGCATTTCACAAGCAGTACAAAACTGCAGTCGACGATCTGAACAAACTCCGAGCCGAGCAAGCCGACGCGAAGCAGAGAATCGAGTGGTTGAGACGAGATCGGTCTTACCTGCGACTACAATTGAAATTTGCCCGAGATGCTGGTGGCGATCCCCTTGCACAATCTTCTTCAGCGTAAGTCCTGAATGCCTCTGCGTGTCAGGTTGCGGGGTGATTCTGAGCTTGTGCTGTGCTTCTGACCATGTAGCGCCTCTGCTTCTGATGTCTCGGCGGCCACTGAGCAAACTATCACCATCCAAGATCTTGAGGCTCAAGTCTCGCAGCTCCAAACAGATCTAGAGCGAGTCAGTGACGAGAATGTATCCTTGCAACGACAAGTGCTGACCGACGAAATCTTGGATCAACKGTACGGGTTGCATGACGTGCTGCGCTGGTATTCTGAGCATAATGCCGCGTTGAGATTGGAGCAAGCTGCTAATCGACGTCGGATTGAAATCCTGAATGCTCGGCTTGACCCGCCCCCAGATCGCGAGATCGATAACGTGCAGGCTATCATCGATCACGCAGTCGGCTTGCAAAATTTTTCGGCTCCCGGAGTTCTTGGGTCCGTGGCTCGGATTGCTCAGCAATCGTTTTCGAGTATGCGCCGTGCCTTCGCTTCTTCGTACCAACGTCATACGAGTCTCCAGGTAGTACTTCGACCCCTGCAGCAACTCGTCCACGTCTGGCACAGACTGCGACCGAACTCAATCTTCTGCTTTCAAGCGATCAGCTACCAAGATTTCGGRCGGTAAGCAGCGTGCGACCAAGAAAAGCCGGATCGACGTGRAACAGGAGGAGCAGATGTCCGACATCGATGAGATTCCCAGATTAGTTCAAGAAGATGCGGTCTCCACTGATGACGAAGCGTGTGTCATCCTAGATGGACCACTGTCGTCGGCATCGGCTTCTGCCAGCAATACAGCCAGTCGAGATCGTCAGATCGACAAAAATCTATATCAAGCGCGAGATCTGGATCCGGCACCAAGCGTGTGTCGTTCTCATCTGATACGACAACATCCGTCACGTCTACGGCCTCTGCGAGTCGCCTTGCTTYGGAGACACTTTCCACCAGTTTATCGATGACCAGGACAGCGGTGTCAGGATCTCGGAGTCCTTTATCTACACCAGCGTCCACTAGCAGCTCCAGTACACCAACGACCACAATTACCGCTGTATCCCGGACGTTGACGACTGCGCTCGGGCCCGGCAGACGTTTCGCCGTCGCCACTGCAACCACAGCTGCTCTGGCGGTGTTAACCACTTCAACCGCAACGTGATTGCCAGCCCGCAGTTCAGCACCACGTGGGTCGTCGTCCTCTTCGACACGAAGCAGCACCGGAAATTCAGCCATATCGTCGGTTGCACGCGTCTCTGCTCCAGGTGTCACCCCAGCGTCTGCGACAGCTACGGCAACGGCGCCCACTGATCAAGCTGCTCCGGTTGCGCCCCAAGGTGCTGCTCATGTTCTGCACCATACCGATCCTGCGGTACCTTTCTTGCGCTCGGTTCAACGTACCCTTGGGCAAGTCTGTCTGCGGTGGGATTGTTGCGCAGCGAAGTTGTTCCTGATCATCCCAGCATCGTTCGTCATTTACTGCCACCTCCAACATTCTTCCCATTGGAAGATTCAGGCGCTTCGGACTGGCCCAATAGTATCGACGACGCCACCCTGCAACTCGTCTTGAATCTCACCCTTGACGCGAGTATCTCGATCTGTTACCAAATGCGTCGCTGTGGGATCAGACCACTCCACCCATGAGCCAACTTGAGCGCGGTTTATCGCAAGCGCATCGATCGACACTCCTTCAATGTCTGTGGGAGCGTACTCACTGGCTTCCTGTRGATCGGAATCGCAGTGAGGTCCAGGCGCAGTACGATGAGAGTCGTCGACAACGCTACTCGCGCCGTGGTGGCGACGTGAACCGTCTTCTCACCGCCATTGGTCAGCGCGCTCGTGTGAATCGTGGTGCGTGGGATATTTTCCTTAATCCTCGAATTCCTTTTCCGCCACGAATCTCGTTCGTATAGTCTCGTCAGTCATTCAGAAGTTTGCCGAACTTTGTCGGGCGCAGCCCTGGTGAGATGATTGGATTTATCGTCCATCGGCTCATCCGTCATTTCTCTCGACTTGGGATGTGATGGCAGCGCGAAGGCTTCAAAAGTCTCTGACAAGCGTCCGAGCACGAGCCTGGACGCGCCCAGCCACCAACGGTCTGGATTCGTCGGAATCAACTCCAAGTTCGCGATACTTCCCGAGATATCCCAGATTTCTTCGTGATACGGTATATTTTAGCAGATATTGGTAGATTTATTAATACTTACTGGCAGGTAGGATAGGATCTAGTTGCAGGGGTATCAGTTGTTGCAGATCGCACTTTGTGTGGTCAGATTATCGCACGGATTTGATCGCAGAATCTTTTGCGACAAAAGGTTAGATTGCAAATGCGATCTTTCCACATAACTCAGCCCACAGACCCGTCGGGGCGCCCGCGACTCCTCATCTCGGTCGCTCTGGACCGCATGCAGCCAAGAAGCCAAGAAAAGATCCGTGAGAATAGCTTAGAATAACCAATCAGTCCAAGGTTTTCCCTTCAAAGCACAAGTGCTTAGGAATCTTGCACTGTGTGGGGAGCACGTCGTCAAGAGCAAGGTATCTCGAGTGCGCGTGTGTGTATCTGTACTTAGAGTGTGGCGTGAGTGCATTTGGGTAGGTCCATTTGATAGGGGGTCTGCCATGCGCTCGCATTTGCCAGCTACAAGTGCGAACAGCGGGTTTGACTCACAGAATCTCGCACACCGTTGTACGGTGTCCTGCGCTACAGATTGTTAGCTGGCGCAGTTGATATTAATTGGTCTACATTGGATTGGATTGATTTAAGGTGAATCTGTAGAGATATCACCAGATTGGAGTATTTGAAAGTACCTGAGGGCATCAACGTCTCGCCGAAGCTCTTTTACTCGGCCTCTAGAAAGATTTGGGTTTTGGAGTGTCGCGCAGCGTTATCTCCCTATGGTGGGAAAGCGATTGCGTGTGGCACACCTCGTCTATACGATTGTGCTCCCAGGTTGCTCGCTGTGCGACCATTTGTTTGCTTTGTGGTTGTTGGTTTTCACTTTTGAGGACCTGCATCACCACACTTCGTGATGTCACCGGCTCTGGCAAACATCATGACAACAACATGACGACAACATGACAACAACGGGACAAGAATTACACCAAAAGCGACCTCCCCATTGCTTTSTTTCACCACATATAWCGCGCGATGTTGATAAATCAGTTAAACGCGCGGGCCTTGTACCAATCCGAACTAGTAATGAATTCATGATTGAGTTTCTTCTGTGTTGCTTGAGTGTTTCTTGGGTGTTGCTTGAGTGGTAATTCGACATCGAGGAATGTTATACCTGGAGACGATCGACTCGGTTTCGACGAGAATAACTTCTGCAGGCATCGAGAGTATTAATAGATATCAATATCGTTATGGCCGAACCCGACAGGTTTTGAGCGCACGTCGACTGCAGCTGGCCAAACCTGTTGCAAACCTGTTCGAAACCTTTCGGGTTTCCGCACCACACCGCCTGCGACCCACAGCACGGCATGTTGAAAAGGAGCAGACGAGATTGATTGTGCTTGTATTAGTCAATGTTACGAAGTGAATACGGATGAGGCGAAACTTTGAACTTCTGACTCTTGAACGTATGTCTTGTGGTCCTTGAAAATCTTTGATCCTCTACAAATGCGACCTTGCTTGTTGAGGAGCTGTCTGGGCAAGTAAAAATCGTGAAATATCTGCCAACATGTCCAGTCGCCCTGCTGACACATGTGAGCGGGGATTTGCGACTCAGGAGAGTATTGCTTCTTGCACAGACACACGTTGTGATTCAGGCAATAGTCAGTAGCTTCCGTTGGATGCCGACCTTCGAACCTGCACACGACACACCCACGTCGACAGCGTGATCCTGGGATGATTTCTGTCCAATGCACACCAGCTTCGCTTCTGGAGATTTTGGGGTGCCAGGAATTGACAGCCTGTGATTCAACCGTGGTGCATCGATCACATCCTCATACATCATACCAGTGTCTCCAATGGAGTCGCGCCACATCCCAGCCATCAACTCGCATATCAACTCCACAATAAATGAGCGGTGTGGATATCTCTTGTTCGTATCAATGCCTGCTAGTTGCCGAGTGCAGAATGCGTTGCACCTTGCAATATCCAAAAATGCCAGAGCAAGTTTCTTGTGCCATTTCTTGAATGAGTGACCATCCGCAATCGAGAAACGAGACCGTAACTTATCCATCCTGTCGACGCCTTGCATTGCTGCGTTGTACTCTGAGACACATAGAGGTGCACTGAATGGCTTTCGCTCTTGCCTTACGCGACGCTGGACAGTTGTGGTGGCTGAGCCATCGGCATTAGATATCACGCTAACGATGGAGCTATCCACCCAGGAGGCTGCAATGATCTCTGCGTCGTGGCACACTCCATGCTAGAGGGATCCTCGCGGAAGGCCATCATTCGGAGCAATCTTGAAACCGAATTGTTCCTCTACCATACAGGCCGCGAAGTCGAAAGCTCTCTAATAGCTGTACGGAAGTGTAAAAATTGTCCGTGTTGACACCGCGCTTGGTTCCATTGAGTGGCTGGGTCACTTCGAGAACAATTGTGCGCACTTCCGACGATTCCTTCAGCCCCTCTTCCATCATTTGAGCTTCGGTCAACCCGATAACACCGACCAGTCGATTTGTGATTGTTGAACTACAATGAACACGGAAGTTCAAAGCAATCCATAAAGGTGAGCAACACAACACATAAATTTCGAAGTGATACTTTCCCGTTGGTTTGCTCGAGTTGAACACGATCAGATGCCTTCCAAACTTGGAACGACAAGCCACGCTTGCTTCATCAACGACGCAATTTCTTCCGATGTCAACAAATCGACTTGAGCGCACTGTCATAGAATGTTGATGAGGGGACGAATTCTGGCAAGCAGATCTCTCATCAAGTCATCAGGCGTAACCTTGTTGCGAAAACACAAATTCCGCCAAATGAATTTGAATCGTCTCCGCGTCATGTACTTCTTCATTCCCACATATATGCCGTCAAAGAGTACATCTTCAGCGTGCTCACCCCAATAGTTCTCATACTCACCACGATCAACGAGTGACATGTAGAACAAAATTCCAAGGAACACCATCACCTCATTCAGGGTGATTTGTGTGTGCTTCAAGTGCTCGGCATATGCGTTTGTGTTCTCGACGACCTGCTTCCAAAATGAAATCGGAAGATAGGCAAGGAAGCTGGAGCTTGCTAAATGCTCAAATTGGCTGCGACAGCCATCATGGATGCGCGTGTCCGTTCCACCGCCCGCGTGAGAGTACAAGTCATGAGGTGCTTCCAATCTGCCGTTGGGTTCAACGTTTAGCGATGAAATGCCTTCAACGTCCGCCAACGACTGGTAAAGTGGTCGGTACTCTTCATATCGAACCAGATCAGGCTCTACAACTTCAAAGTCTTCATCCACAGTCGCAGCTTCAGCTTTCGTTGGATAGAAGCGACACAACGCTATCGAGCTTAGTTGATCGCAGCAACGGGAACTGCTTGGATCAATCTCGGCTTATAGGCCCGGAGGGACCTGCTCTCTTCAAGGCAAAAGACGCACTAATAAAAATTCATGTATGCTTCCTAAGACTTTGTCCAAAACCACCGGAAACGCCTGTTCCGGCTCCCAGGACTGTGGTTCGACTCAATCCGGCCTCGGAACCATGTTTTCCGAGGCCGAAACCCCAAAGCTCTGGTCTTCGCAGCGGCCAAAACCGCCGAAAGCACCCTTTGGGCGGACCTGATTTGGATTTGACCCAAAACAAGAAAACCCAGAAACCCAAACTAAGGAACCTACCCAAACCAACACTTTTACGCTGTTTGAACTGGTTCCCGATGGTTCCGAGACTTGGGACCACGGCAGATCGATTCCGCATGGTCTAGAACCCCGGAGCACATGTCGGAACCATCGCCATATCTTGGGTGCAACTTGACTTGTGGGGACCTTGGGTCATCCTGGTCGTCGACATCGGTGAATGGTTCTGGATGGTTCTGAGTGGTTCCGGGTTGTTCTGATACTCGGAACCAACTGGAACAGGTCTGGCGTAACCCAGAACCACCCTTGGAATTACATCAGCATGGTTGCCCACTTGACCAATCCTCGACTCTTGTCAGCGTCAGTCCATCATCCGATCAGGATCAACCACTTGGTTCTGACTGGTTCCCGATCGTCTTGGGCCAATCGGGCACTCAGAACCGCATCAGCATCGTCTAAAACCCCTTGGAACAGCTCGCACTCGTTTCTCCTTGACATCACCCCACTTGCCAGTTTTAGCTGTAGTAGGTTTGGCCTTGAGCTCGTAGGTGTTGTAGCAGGATACGGTTCCGAATGGTTCCAGCCCTTTATCCTTGGTGCTTCACTTGAACTGTGTCCGAGCAACCTTAAGAATCATGCGAGAACCACCTGGAACTAACCGGCACCGTCTGGAACCTTCATGACCAACTTCACCATATCACGGTCGTAGGCGCCAAATCGATCAAGAAGCAACCTTGCCAAGTTGAGGTTCTATGACCTCAGGCACCTTGAACCATCCTTAGGCAGTATCACACAGGGTCAGGATCACTTTGAACTGCGTGCAACTACTTCCGGAACCACTTCGAGCCGTTCAACATCTGGGCTGCTTATTGGATCACTTGAATCGAATTGACTAAGACTTCCCGATTCGTATTGGCTTCAGAAGACTCGTTGACCGTAATCTGGATGTTACTAAACCTTCAACGTTGTTTGAACCACGGGAGAGAACCACAGAACCACCTCGAAACCATCTTGGTGTGTTCGTAGATCACATTGGTACTTTGCCATTTGGTTGGAACATGCTCTCCACTGTGACCCGCTGAATCTTGCGGTACAGGTCTAGAACACTTCAGCACGGCTGGTTCCGGCATCTCCGCACCTCGAATAACGTGTGACGCAGTTCGAGCACACTCGGAATCACTCAAAACCAACCCGGAACCATCTCGATCTGTTCCACACCGTGGTCGTAAACTGAACCCAACGGTTGAGTTGACATCAACATTTTGACTTGCTGTAGGTGATTCCATCAACGCCACAAGCTGGATCTGACTTGTATGGTCCTCTAACAGCTTTATAAAGCTCGATGCTGGCCAGAACCACATCGGAACTACTAGGGACCCATCCAACCATGCCATCTGATGTCACTCTGGAGCTTCCACTATACGCATTACATCTACCAGCATACGGACTCACCGACGCTGTTCCTGTTTCCTCTCGTCTTCTCTTCTTCTCGTTCATCTTCTCGAAACGTTCTCCATCTCCAGCGCACTCGCGCAAACTTCCTCGCAGAACTTCTGGCTTCCAACACTCCTCCTCGGGTGCGTCACTGTTTCGATATTAGCTGGTTACTATTTCTTCATTCGCAGCAAGTTCAATAGTTGCATGTGTCGCACTTGTGAAAGTGGCTTGGTTAGTATGTCGGCTTTCATCGTGGTAGTGGGGCAGTACTTCACAGTGATGTGCCCGCACTTGACGGAGTCGCGTACGAAGTGGCGCTTTATGTTCATATGCTTCATTCACGTCGTCGTGACGTCATTTTCCATATTGCGGATGGCACTTTGGTTGTCCACCATGAGCTTGATCGGTTCTGTGGCGTTCCAGCGCCCCCGTTCGATCAATAGTTGGCGAACCTACAAGCGGTCTTGCGCCGCCATAGCCCCAGCGATGTACTCGGCTACTGCGGTTGACAGTGCCACAGTGCTTTGTTTCTTTCTATACCAGCCAACGACCATTTCGTTGATTGTCAGCAGTCCCCCAGACGTAGACTTTGCATCCTTGTCGCCTGCCCAACCTGCGTCCGTGTAGATAACGGGGTCAAGGGTCTTGCTCGGGGCTTGCGGATACAGGTAGCGTAGGCAGATGCTTCTTGTGCCCATCAGGTAGCGAAATACCCTCTTGACGGCCGTCCAATGGTTTGTTGTAGGGGTGCTTACGAACCGCGCTAGGTAGTTGACAGCCATCGTGATGTCGGGTCTGGTGAAGTTGCTGATCCATAGGAGGGATCCAATTGCTTCGCGCATTCGCAGAGTGTCTGTAAATGGTTCTGCGTCGTCGGATGCGAGGTTCTTGGTTGACTCCATCGGCGTCCTGACTGGCCTGCAGTCGGCCATGCCCATTCTGTCAAGCATTTCTGAGATAATGTTCTCTTGATGCACTTTGATTCCATCGTTGTCGTGGACTATTTGTAGACCAAGGCATTTTGCTGCACGGCCCATGTCCTTCACCTGGAACTTTTGCTGCAATTGTAGCATCGCATTATCACTATCCTCAGCCCGCTGGCTCACAATGAGGATATTGTCGACGTCGAATAGTGAGGTGGCTGCCTCTGGTGCGTCGAAAGTAGAGGCACGGGTCCAGTTTGCTTCTCGCGAAGCCACAGTCATTCAGGTATGCGTCCATGGTCTCGTTCCACAATTTGCCACTCTGCTTTAGCCCGTAGAGGCTCTTCTTCAGCAAGAGTGCTTTGTTAGGTGGGAAGTGGAGGCCAGATGGCGCTCGCATTTTGATCGGCTTGGCCAGGTTTGATCGAACGTACGCGTTTGGAACATCGCCTTGGCGAATAATGGTGCGCCATCGAGCCGCAAGTGTGATCATGAGCCGCAAGCTGCTGATTCTCAACACTGGGGCAAATGTCTCTTCGAAGTCCACGCTATACTTCTGGTCAAATCCACGAGCGACTAGTTGCTGTCGAACTTCACTTTGAAAACCCATTTTGCGCTGATGACGTTCTCATCGGTTGGCTGGTCCACTACTTCCCAGATGGCGTTTGCAGATATTGCCCGTAACTCATCCTCAATGGCTTGCTTCCACTGCTGTGCATTTGGGCCTCTATTGGCTTCAGCGTATGATTGTGGTTCCGTGATTGGGTGTCTTGCTGCACGACAAGGTATGCAGTGGCTGGTGCCGCAAACTCACGAATGAACGCTTCTGGGAGGGTGAAATCAGCTTGTGCGATTGGTTCGATCGCCTTCCTCTCCCAAATATGGTCTTCAACTGTCGTGCGGAGAGCTCGATTGTTTCCGCGTCGTCAAAGTGGTTTTCATCCAACGGTGGTGTCGTTGGTGCGTTGCCTGATGGTTGAGGTGGCGCTGGATCCGGTAGGGCTGATGGCGGTGGCGCTGGATCCTGTAGGGCTTGTGGTGTTATGATGCTCATGTCATTCGGGTGATTCTCTCTGTGGGCTTCCTCGGCCGAGTGGTCATGGTCGTCGCGCAAGCGGAGTGTGTCCAAGAAGGCACCAGCACGTTCTGCATCAAGCCGGTCGAAGTTTTGAACGTTGGTCGTGTACATCATAAATTTGCGCGTTCGTGGGATCAAGACTCGGTACGCTTTTTGTGTGGAGCGCACCCCCAAAATGATACCGCGTTCCACTTTCTTCTGTAGCGCTCGTTGTGATTTCCGCGGGATGTGCACCGTGACATCGTGCCGAACTTCAAGATGTGCGAGACGTCGGGAGCTTCGCCAGTCAATGCTGCAATTGGTGAGAGGTGGTCAGCGTTTGCCCGCGTTGGCAAAAAGCTCCGAATGTAGCTGGCGTATTTGACGGCGTCGCCCCAGTAGCGTTGTGGCAATGCGGATGCCCACAGCCTGGCCCTGGCCGAGTCCATGAGCGTGCGATGGAATCGCTCCGCCTTGCTATTCGAAGCCGATCGGGATGTCTCCGTCAATTGGCGACGGATACCACGCTGTCGAAGGAAACGTTAGAATTGGTTGCTGTTTAATTCACCGCCGCCGTCCATGCGTAGGACCTTGACGGTGGTGTTGAACTGCCGTTCAAATTCCGCGATGTGGTCAACAAGGTGTGATTCGGCATCGCTCTTTTGCTTGAGGAAGAAGACCTTGTTGTGGTTTGTCGCGTGGTCGACTATGATGAGGACATGTCGATGCCCGACTCGGTCTGGCGCGAGATCGGTCTTTACGTCTATGCACATGACGGCTCCGGGTTTGTCCGTGGGTGCCGACGTTGATGTGTCTGCTGGTGGTTGAGCTCGTTTCGGTTGTTTGGCTTCTGCGCAGCTCATGCAGAACTGTACTCGACGATTCGTCGGCGTGATTCCAGTGGCGAGTCCATTGTTCACCATCCGGAGAAGATCCTGAAAATTCAAGTGTCCAAGTCGTTCATGCCATTTCTGCAGCGTGGATGTTGTGGCTTCTGCAAAGTATGCCGTTGCCAGATGTGGTTGGTGCTGTATCATCCGAAGGTCATTTCGATGGCGCTGGCAGGCGGTGAGGAGTGCTTTGCCGTTGGTATCGTTCAAGGTGCAGTCGCCATTGAAGGTCACTAAAACTCCCCTGCGCTGAAGCGCGTTGACCGAGATCAAGTTCTTGCGAAGGTCTGGTGCGAAGTACACGTCTGTCAATGCTATGGACTTGGTTACGCCGTTGGCGGTAGTCGAAAGTAAGCATTTTCCCTTTGCGGTCGCAACAGCAACTCGAATATGCAACTGGGTTGGTTCGATGCCGAATAGAAGGGATCTGTCGAAGCACATGTGGTGCGTCGCACCGGAGTCAACGGACCAATGGGTTGTGGGCTCGTTGTCGTGTTCAATTGATGCCGCCACCCAGATGTCGGCCTCGTCAAAGCTTTCGTCGTCGTTGTTGGTTTGACCTTCACTTGCATTTGCCGCGCCGGACTTCGCAAGCTCACGTGCTTTTTGTATGCAGGGACATTGAGGCATCGTATGCCCTTCTTCTTGACAAGCAAAGCAGGTGCGTTTCTTGCCTGTTGCACTGTTTCCTTCCCCTTGATGACTCGAACCGTCGTGTGGGCGATGGCCTCCCCGGTACCTCTCGTATCCACCAGGTTGTCGCCCTTTGTTGTCGTCGTCTTTATTGCGTTGAGTCCCAGTGTTGTCACCTTGGCGTTGGTTGCGGCGAGGGTTGTAAATTCCCTCGTCGCCTTTGAGCTGGTACAGTTGGTCTTTCGCGCGGTCAGCTTTTTTCAAGTAGTCATCGTTGGACGGGACTTGGTGTGCGATCAAGGTGTGTGCCAGTTCTGGGCACGCATTTGCGAAGAAAACGTCGAGGACCAGTTTGCCTTGGTCGCCAAGCATGATGCTATCGATAAACTTCAGGTACTCCAGAAAGTCGTTCCAAGAGTCACCGCTTCGTTTGAAGCTTTTGAGCTTTGTGCTCAATTCGAGTTGACTGAGTTTGCATCCGAACTCAGCTTTCATGATTCGCTTGAGCTGATCGTACGGGATGTCATCACCTTTGTGGCGTCTTGCCACTCCGCGTATTTCTTGTGAAAAAGTCTCGATGCTCTGTTTTGTAGGAAATTGATCGTGACCGACGCTTTCAAGTCGTCTGTCCACGTAGAATTGTTCAGACGCGCTTCTGTTCCCACGGCATGTTCGAACTCGAAGATGAAATTCTCGAACCCAGCACCAAGACTGGAATAGACTTCCTTGCCGGTGAAGATCGAGCACCAGATGTCCTTCAATTTTGGTTTGATTGGCGATGGTGGAGCCGTTCTCATGCTCACATCGGACATACTTTGTTTGCGGAGGGACAATTGTCCCCGCAGTAGTTTGATCCCATCGCGAAGCTGTTGGGCTACGGATTTGGTTGTGTTTCCTTGTGTGTCGGTATCACGTTCGACTAGATCTGGACAGTCCTGTTGTTCGACTTCGTGGACTGAGCGGAAGTCTTCTTCTTGAGATGACGCTTCCACAGCTTCAGCGCTGTCGCTTGACTGCCCCTCATCCCTTGAATGCAGTCGAAGCCTAGTTGGGCTCATAACCTGTTGTACAGTGACGTTCTCAAAGTCACTACTTGATCGACTTCGTGGTCTGCGCCTCGCGTCCAAGTGCTACCACATCTTGGGTCATGCACGGCTTTATTCGCTCATTTTGATGAAGGTTGAACCCTATAGACGACATACATGGCGGAATTCAACACCACAACACCCGCTATTCGTGGGCCATAACACACGACGAAAAGCGCTTCGCAGCAGAGCATGTCTGCCGCGATTCGTTTCATCGCCACATCGTCAATCGAAGCAACACGTCTGAAGTCAATCAGACAGAACTCGGTCAACCCGAGCGAGGAGTAGTGACCACCAGGCGCCAATCGCTC